>NDXB01020545.1:102082-154322 GCA_002631895.1 Agapornis roseicollis
TTTTTTTTTTTTTTTTTTTTAAAGTTTGAAAAGCTTATCCATTGCTATACAGTTCGGTAAAGGTGTATTAGGAAACACACTTTTTATATCCCCCGTTAAAATAAAGGTGAATCTTTCTGTAAACAGGAATTTCCTTAATTTCCGAAATCTCTGCAGACCTCACGTACTTCACTGGAAAAGAACAGCCAACCACCTGCCCGAGAACCACCCACGAAGACCCTCGCTCCCGAGAGCAACATCGACAGTCTTCAGGAAACGCTTAGCAACACCCGGCTCCTGCAAACGCCTTCTCCGGGCGCAAATAAATAGTAATAATTAATAATAATAATAATGACGACAACAACAACAGGAGAGCGGTGGCGGGCGAGCCCCGCGGAGCCCCCGCGCCGCCCCGGCGGCGGGCGAGGAAGGTTCCGGGCCCGATCCCGGGTCCGGTGGGTGGCGGTGGCGGGGTGCCTCCTCAGCGGGGACCCCCTTAGCAGGCGCTAGTCTCCGGCGGGGCGACTGCCTCGGGGGGCGCCTCCCGCTGGGCGGCGGCGGGTGGAGGATGGCCGGCGGCGTTGATGTGGCAGCCGGAGGAGAGGTGGCTGCGGACGCGGCCCTGCAGCTGGGTGACCTGGGCGCGGAGGAGGTTAGCGGTCGCAGCCAGCTCGGCGTTCTGCCCCTTAAGCGCCTTCACCTTCTCTTCCAGCCGGGCGATGCGCTCCAGCTTCCGCCGGCGGCACTTGGAGGCGGCGATGCGGTTCCGCAGCCGCTTGCGCTCCGCCTTCAGCCGCTCCTGGCTCTCCGCGTCCAGAGGCGACAGCGACGGCGGCGTCGGAGCGCTGCTGCCCCCCTCCACGCCCGCCGACGGCGGCACCTCGGGCACCGTCTGCGGCTCTTCCAGGGACCGCGCGGGCTGCAGCCGAGCGGTCCCCAGACCCGCCGACCCGAAGGCCAGGCCCGGCGGCCCCGGTGGCGGCCCCGGCGGCGGGGCGGAGGCGGCGGAGTAGGTGCTGCCCGAAGGGCTCAGCGGCCCCGCGGGGTTGAAGCCGCTCAAGTTGGTGTAGACGGCCGGCGGGTCGGCAGCGGCGGCTCCCGGGGGACCCGGGCGGGAGGTGCAGCAGGGTCCTGGCGTGGAAAGTGGCGGCGGCGGCCCCGCCAGGAGCTGGTTTTGCTTGTGCAGGTCGGCCAGGGCCTTGACGAAACCGTCGGCGAAACCTTCCTGCTCCTGCGTCACCGGCTGCCGGTAGAGAAACGGCCCCGCTGCCCCGCCGCTGCTTGCGCCGGGCGCCGCCGGCCCCGGGCTGCCAGTGCCCAGCCCCGCGCCCCCCTGGATCAGCAGCTGCTCCAGGTCGGCGGCCGGCGGTAGTTTCAGCAGCGGCAGCTCCGCAGCTGAGCCCAGCGCGGCCTCTGCGCCGCCGCGAGCCGCCGCCGTTCCGCCGCCGCCCGCCGGCTCCGTGGAGCCGGCGGGCGGCGGCGGGGCGGCGGCGGCGGGCGGCGGTAACAAGCGCAGAGCCGCCGCGCTGCTGCGGGCGCCTGCGGGCGGGCGGAGAGCGAAGGGCCCCGGGAGCGGCGCGGGGGAGGCAGCCGCCAGGTCCCGCTTCTTCCCGGCACCTAGCAGCAGCTTCTGCCCCGCCGCCGCATCAGCCGTGGGGCCGCCGGCGGCACCGAAGCCCGGCAGCGGCACGAAGTCTGGTAGCAGCTCCAGTCCTTCCTCGGGGTAAAACGGCGCCTCCATCTTCACAGCGGATCGCCCGCTACGCCCGCCGCTCATCCTGCCGCCCTCGCCGGCCGGCGGCGGCGGCGGCGGCTTCGGCGCGGGGCGGGCCGGGCTGAGCGCCTGCTCCGCGGGGCCGGCCGCCCTCGGCTGGCAGCGGGAACTGAGCCGCCTCTCGGCGCCGCCGGCCCCACGCCACGCCCCGAGCCCGCAGCCGTCCCGCCCCGCCACCGCCGGTCCCCCCCCCAGCTCCTTCCCCCCACCCGCCGGGCTTGCGCGAACGGGCTCCCGCAGCAGCCCCGGCGTGGCCCCGGTGGGGAAAACGAGCTGCTCACCCCCGTTCTACTCCCTGAAAGCTCGCCCCGCGGCTGCAGAGCGGGAGAGGAGGAGCTGTCGGGGGCGTCACCCAGGACGAGGGGTTCCCCGTGGGCATTCCCCAGGGATGCTCCAGCCACGGCTCACGCGTCCGCGCGGGGAGCGCGGCAAGGCCCATGCGTGGAGGCTGCAGTGAGTGGGAAGGTGCCTGTGGTTTGTTCCCGTGGTGGACGGGTGCGGAGTGGTGGTGGTGCAGGTGCCGAGGATTCGCGCTTCCCGACAGCGCCGCTGGCAAGTCTGACTCACTGGGAAGTGAGTGAAGAACGTTCGGCGGTCGGGAAACATGCCTACCTGTCCAAGAAAAGTCACTCGCAAGAAGGAAATGATGGCTCGAGTGTGGCTTTTCCTCAGGGAAAAAAAAATAAAATAATATATATATATATGTATATATAAAATGTTTAGAGACAGGGTTTGAAACACCTCAGATGTCTTTTCCACATTACTGAACCGTGATAGTACTGTTTTTTGGGTTTTTTTTTTTTCAGTTTGGGGGTGGTACTTAATCGTTACCGTCACTGGAGACAATTCCTTCTGCCCCTCTCCAAGCCTCCAAAATTCTCACAGGATAAAGCCATTGCTTTCCACCCAGTCTATTAAAAATCCCTTCTGCTGGGGATACTAATGTGATCCTAATAGAGCTGCCAAAAGCTCTCCTTTAAGCTGAGTTGCTTGCCCAGTGGCTTGCTAGTTCTTCCCATAAGTGCTGGGATTCACCAGCATCCCCTCAGCTAAGCATCACCCTGCTACAGTCTATTTGTGCTGTCTTCTCAGACTTTTTCTTCCTGCACATCAAGACTAAGTGCTTCTTCTTGCAGGATGTGCTTTGCAGCTCACTGCTGAGTTCTGCTGCTGCCCCACTGGATTCATGGCCATGCTGTGCCTCTCCTGTGCCCATGTTTGCTCCAAAACCCAGAGCAGGGGAGGAAGCAGAGACGCTGACGTCAAGTCAGGAAGGACTTTGCCACTTCAGATCCACAGGAGAAATGGAGTCTAAGTACACTGAGGCCTCGATGACCTTGACTCACCAACCTTGGGACCCCTAGCTACACACCCTGCCCATAGGGCAGGAGCTCCATCTGAACTCAGCGCAGGTCCTTTAGTCCCTGCCCAGTTATGTCGGGAGTGTTCCAGCCCCATCTCCTGGGTGGACCTTGGACCTGTGCTTCCAGTTCTGTTCCTGGCACCATCCAACGTTGCTCCTGCCCGGACTCCCTGGCGTGGACCTAGTACCTGGTTCATCACCTCGCCTCTTCTGGGTGTGTCAGGGTGCGCAGCCAAGCCCTCCTCTGCCTGCCCTGCTCCGAGCTGCAGGACCCTTGCCCTGGCTGGTGAGGGCCAGGCGCGGCTCTGTCTGCCCCCAGCTCGGCGTCCTGCGCGGCAGATCCGGTCTGCTGCCCTCAAGGCTGTGGCAGAATCGCTGCCCAAAAAACCGTGGGCACCAGGACTCTAGTGAGAAGAAAGCCGCCAGGCAAAATCCGGAAACAGAGGCACTTGGGTGGCTAAAGGAGGAGTAGGCATGTCTTTCTTGGTGTGGAAGGTGGTGCTAGAAAGAGCTTATTTTTGTTTCCTTGGCTGACCTAGCAGCTGGGGGACAGAGCTAGCTGTACTCAGCCAGCACTGGGTACTGAGAGCTGCGAATACCAGCGGCTGCGTTGTTACGGCTCCTCGATGTATGGGCTTTTCCTGCTGTATTCCTGGGCGAGCAAACGGCAGTGAGCGACATCTTCTCCGCAGCCGAACACAGTGCGCCGTTCAGGCAGAGGCGCTGCAGCCTCCCAGCTAAAATCTGTACAGCTCCTCTTCTATCCCGTACAAAGCAAGTGAAGAGAGGGAAAACAGACTGAGGAGAAAATGAGGTCCAGAGAAAAGACTGCGGAGGTTCACTTGGCTGTGGGGTTATTGACAGAGAAATTCTAGGTGTAGTGTGATACGTGACAGAGTTGACACTTCATCAGTGCTCCAACAGATCGGTTGGTCAGTTACGTAGGATGGTTTAACTCACTGATCTAATGCAGAGCCTGAAGGTGAGCCTGCAGAACAGGAAAACACAGCAACTGCTTAAAATAAACTTATTTGTAATGACAGATCGGTTTATTTAGATTGCTATCTAATACACCTGCAAGCCGAGTTTCGGTGAGCGTAAGGGAGCAGTATTACATCTTCGTGCTACTGGCCGTCATGGCAATGTGCTCTTTCTGTTGTTATCCCCCCTCCCCCCTTTTATTTATCAGAGCCTGAAGACCCTCCGGGGTGGGCACACGGACCCTGTGACAGCCCCTTGTACCCGCCGGCTGGGACGAGCAGCCCCGGACAGGCCCAGGCGCAGAACCGCCCTCACGGCCTTTCCCCGCTGGAGGCCGGTCCGCAGCGCGGGCAGAACTCTCTCCGCGGCCGGCAGCTCTCCACACAGACACCCACCGGGCCGCTGGCCGACCCCGCCGGGAGACATGGGAGATCTTGCCGGGCCGGGCCGGGCTGGGCCGGGCGGGGCGGGACCGCGCAATGAGGGGAGGGCCACTCAGGCCGAAGCATCCGTTGGGCACAGCAGCCTCCGCTGCCCAGATGTGGTAGTTGGGGGCGGGTGAGGTAGTAGGGCGGGCTTGCAGGCGGCGTTCCGATTGGAGGATTCGCCAGGGCGGCTCCGCCCCCCTCGCGTCTACTCGCCAACGGGCGGGCGCGGTGCGTGTCACCACCGCGAGAGTTGCGTTGAAGCCGGCGCCGCCATATTGGAGTCGGGAGAGGCCGCGTCCCCTTCTCTGCCTCTCGGAGGGTCACGGGAGGGGGGGGGAGCGGTGGGAAGGCTGATGGGAGGATGCGCGTTCGGCGGTGAATTAACCGGTCCCGTGAGCCCGTCCCCTCGCCACTGCAAGGCGGCCGGAGCGGGGCAGGGAGGATGGTGCAGTCTTGTTCCGCCTACCGCTGCCGGAACCGATACGACAAAGAGAAGCCCATCTCCTTCCACAAGTGAGCGCGGGAGGCGGGCCAGGGCCGGGGCGCCATGGAGGCGGGGCCGCGGACTGTGCGCGCGCGCCCCCCTCCGGAGGGGTCGTGCGCCGGGGTCTGCGAGGGGCTGGAGAGGGTGGGAAGGTGGATGGAAAGGAAAGGAAAGGAAAGGGGGGGAAGGAGAAGGACGTACTCTCGGCGTGTCAGTGCTGTGCGTGTCCGGCGGTGAGCTGGGGGCCACATCCGGCCCCGCGCCGCATGCCGGCTCCTGCCTGTGCGGGGAGGGAGGGGTGGCCCTTCTCCTCTCTCTGCACCCGCTTCCCCCTGCGTCTTTCAACCCCAGCCCGGTCTTGGGTTGGCGGGAGGGGTTCGGCTCCGAGGATGAGCCCGTCAGAGGGAAACCCAAGTGGTCGTGCGATCAGTCACGGCAGCGCACAGCTGTAACCCGACCCCCCGTGAACAAGCTTTCCCGTAAAGCTGAAGGTGTTTCGTATTTGCAGGTTTCCTCTTACGAGACCTGATCTTTGCAAAAAATGGGAGGCTGCTGTTAAAAGGAAAAACTTCAAACCGACCAAGTACAGCAGCATTTGCTCAGAGCACTTCACTCCTGACTGCTTTAAAAGGGAATGCAACAACAAGCTTCTGAAAGAAAATGCCGTGCCCACGATATTTTGTTACACTGAACCTAGCGAAAAGGTAAACCCAAAGCACTCGTAGTTTACAGATACCGGAATGCTGTGTATTGTGCGTATTCAGGGCCCAAAGTGGCAGGGCAGCTAGGAGAAGGTGCAGGTTGTGAAGGATGCCGGCAGAACGTGTGCAGCTGGAGGCACGTGGAGGACTCTGGTGCCTGGAACACATCCAGCCGCAGTTCTCATGTAGATGTAAGCTGTCTGAGGCTCTGGAGCACGTAGAGCACCACACTAACTTCCAGTAGCTCTGATCTGCTCTTCTGTGCCTATGCAAAAGCCTTGTGCTGAATTAAGTGTAATGGCAGCAGAGTAAGAGGGTACTGCCCTGTAGTTCAGTTGTTTGGCTGTATTTGTGGCATATTTGGAGTTTTAGAGAGCCTTCAGTAATACTGGCAAGTTGTACTTTAGTCTTCATGCTGACTGGTGGCTCCTTCACACTGAAGTGATGATGGGCCTGAGATCTGAAGCTTAACTGTCCTCTTTAAAGGGCTCTGTCCTCTGGCTTCATGGAGTTAAAGTGAGGTGCACACAGAGGGGCAGAACAGTAGCTGCACCTGCTATCTGTTTGTGCTGAAACCATCCCTGCATTGCCTTAGCAGTTACCTTGCATTCACAAGCCAGGCTGGTCCCTAACTTCTGTCTCTGAACTTCTGGTGGCAGTCTTCCGTGAGGTCTGTTGCTGCTAAAGCAACTTGCAATAGATGCAAGTCAGTTATGAGTTCTTCCTTGTTAATGTGGTAGCTACAAAACAAGAATGGAAAATGCAGTTCTTAGTTGCTATAAGGAACATAAAATATTAGATCTCTTGCCATTTTCCTGTAGGGGAAGTGGCAAAGGAGAGAATGGGTATGATAGGTCTAGGGGGTGGGAGACTAATGGGATGGTGTGTGCACACAGGAAATAGGGGCTTTTGCTTGTTTGATTTTTTTTCTCTTTATATACAATATTAGATTTGATGCAGAAATAAAAAAGGGAATGTATTTGAAATATGACTGATGATAGAGAAGAGAATATAATCAGAAGGTATTTAAGGAAAACCAGACAATTTCCAGGTAAATATGGCTTGGTTACACTTCCCTATTATTGTGAGACAGACATTTTCTGTGCTGTGTGTAAAATAGTTACAAAACTTTAGAGACTGAAAGCTGAATGGGTTTACAGGGTGATCTGCAGAAGGGCAATTGGCACAGCAGGATTAGCAGTGAGCTGCGTTCCTCATTTCATTATCATACCTGGATCTACAAAAACTCAAAAGAGTGCCTTTTAATTATGGAGAAAGATTTAGTGCTATTTCTGTTTTCTCATGTCACTTTTAAACAAACTGCCACATATCTTCAAGAAATAATATAGTAACGAAGAGTAACAGTGGCTGTTTTGGAATTGAATCCACAGATTTTGAAATACAGCTTTTTATCTTTTGTACTATGTAATTTGAAATACTTTTTTTCTTTACTTATGTCTTAGGAGAACCATTTACTGTCTGTAAGGAATAGTTAGAATTCACTTATGATGTGTCAGTGATACCAACGATCTATTCTCCGTGACACGTTGTGACAATAGTAACATATTTATAGAGGTAGCATGTGCTGGATAAGCTGCAAACAGAAGTCTCTGTGTGAATTCAGCTGTCCAGCTGATTTTTGCTTGTGCTTCCATCAAGGGTGAGTGTGTCTTTGCCGATTACATCTTTGCCTTGTATTTTATTTTAGTAGCAAAGTTTGAAAGTGATAGCCGGTAGGGTCAAACTCTTTAGAATATTCATGTGTGAATTAGATAGGCACACTCCTAACAGCAATTTCTTGTAATTGAGAAATAAGAGTTATAGTTGGCTGGTTTTGTATTTTAAAGTGATCGGTAATATTTGAGTGCATATGAAACTTCCCTTCAACACCAATCACAAAACCGCCTTCTCAGTTACTCTCTACCAAGCATTGTAGTTTGTACAAGAGGGATATCTAGATCCTCTCATATCAAGTATTATCTTATTTGCATGTTAAGTCAAGGAAAGTCAAGTCACGACCCTCAGATCTGGTGAGGTTGACATTTAGATGATGAACATTTCCTTGTTCTTTGGCTTTCAAGTGCAGCAATAATATTGGCAACAGGTGGGTAGCTAGAAAATTGGTTTGGTGCCTCTTTTACTAAGAATGTCTTAGGCTTTCTTTTGGCATGCAGTATGCAAGCTCTTTTGTTTAAGTAGTGTTTTTTTTTTTTTTTAATCATCATGTGCACAGAAGCATTTCTGAATTATACTTCATTTCCTTGGGGAAGAAATTCTGATTCTATGCTCTGGCCTGTGTTTGAGTGGTGAGGGATCCATGTTGTTCTGAACCATGCAAGTGAACCTACCAAGAGCAGTATGATAAAAACTGCAGTTTCGTGTGGCGTTGAGCCAGTCGGTATACTGCTGCTGCCAAAAGGGAGAATCGTGCTTCTCCCTTCTCCATCCCATCTGCCAGCCGTGCAGTCCTGTTTCTCACTCCTTCCATACACCAAAGCAGGTTTAGGCCATACCTTGTGTTGCATTGTTTCGATTTTTAACTGGAGATTTTTGCAGTGGTGGTGGAAAAGCAAATAGCTTTCTGTCATCTTAGCAACTTACTGTGTTTGAGGAAAGAGTAAATACAAGGGCTGGAAGAGCTGCTTTGCTGTTGAAGAGCTGTTTATTTTGGCTCATCATGTCTCTCGAAACCAAACCCTTGTGCTGCAGTCTGAAACCAGTGACACAACCCCTTTCAGCTGTTGAGAAGCAGGCCTTGTGTATACCTCTCTGCTCTGCCCCATAAGTAGGTGATCCTTATTCCACCTCAGCCGATAGGTTAAAGGAAAGATGCAGCAGAAAGAAGGAGGGACAAAGGGGGATGGAATGGCAGTGATGAGTTACTCGGTTTGATGAAAAGGGAGCCTACTTTCTTGCTTCTTAGCTTATCGTGGATATGTATTTGACCTAAGTCCCCAAGTGCATATTACTATCTCTCAGATAGTAATTGCTACATTCTTCAGTTCTTGGTTTATTTGAGACTTCAAGGACTTGAGTTTGAGAGCTGTGAAAATGAAGCTGCATAAAAATATCTTCAGTTTTGAAGCCAGACAAAACAGGCCTAGAACTGTATGTCAATTTTGGAAGTACAAGCTTTGAAATTTACTCCGTTTCAGTCCTCGTTGTTTATATTATTCTGGGGCTGTAGGAAGGGAGTTGCGTTTTGAGCAATGTTAAACATGAAAATGTACTTTATTTTTCTTCTTGTTCCTAGTCTGAAGAATTTACAGAACAGCCAGAAAATCCACTACCGCCTCCCCCACTGCCACCGCCGCCACCACCGCCACCACCACCTCCACCACCAGCAGCTCCAGTACTACCAGCATCTCCGTCAACTCCTTCATTTCATCTCTCTCAGATAGATGCCAGATTAGTTGATCCAAGTATTGGATTATTGATGCCTCCTCTCCAGACCCCTAGCAATCTCGCTGTTTTTTGTGATCACAACTATACCGTAGAGGATACAGTTCATCAACGAAAACGAATTCAGCAGCTGGAGGAACAAGTTGAAAAACTGCGGAAGAAGCTCAAGACAGTGCAGCAGCGATGCCGGCGTCAGGAAAAACAAATTGAAAAACTGAGAGAGGTTGTTCAGTTTCAGAAAGAAAAAGACATATTGGCAGGAAAAGGCTACGTGATTCTACCCAATGACTATTTTGAAGTTGTAGAAGTACCTGCCTAGAAGTCATGAACATTGGTTTTCACTTTGCTAGGCCAAGAAATTGAGTTTGAAAACTAAATGCTCTCTAATTCTGTGCACAAGACTCTCTAGAATTCTCAGACAGTCATACAATGCAGTCGTACAAATGAGATTACAATTTTTCTTCACAATCATTTCAGTTTGATACACTTTGAAAGTACAAGCATCTCAGAATTAGAATATGCATTTAGTTTACAAAATCTGAATTGCTTTACAGAAGGAAAGGATGCAATGGTGAATACATTTAAACCCAGGGTTTTGCTTTGTTTTTTTTTGTTTGGTTGGGTTTTTTTTGGTTTTTTTTGTTTGGTTGGTTGGGTTTTTTTAATGTTTTGGTTTGGTTTGTTCATTTGTTTGTTTTTTTTTTTTTTTCACAGTTGCTGTCTTATGCTTACAGGGATTGGGGAATTGAATCTGGCTGAGAGTGAAGTTGAGGTTGTTATACACTTAGTTCAAAGCTTTGTCAAGGCATTTAATGTNTGGTTTGGTTTGTTGATTTGTTTGTTTTTTTTTTTTTCACAGTTGCTGTCTTATGCTTACAGGGATTGGGGAATTGAATCTGGCTGAGAGTGAAGTTGAGGTTGTTATACACTTAGTTCAAAGCTTTGTCAAGGCATTTAATGTTGGCTTTGGTGATCCCCAGGAAGTGGTTTTCACTGATTTCAGAAGGAGTAGGATTAGGGCAGCTAAGAATACCTGCAAGTGCTGCAGAAAAATAGAGGAAGTTAAGATAAGCATTTCAGCCTGGGAAAACTTCCAACCTCAGTTTGCTATGCCTTCAAAGCACTGCAAAAAGTCTAATTCCTGGATGCCTTTGGTGAGGTATGTAAATGAACCTCTTATTTTGGAGTAACCTTTCACCACGTGTGTGTTGTGAGGTACATGAGGAGAATTTACGGCATAGCTGATGTAGAAGAGGCTTTAATTTGAGGGCACTTAAAAACACTCCTGAAGTGCAGTGCTACACTGAACAGATGTGTTATTGGACTGTTGGCTGGATCAAGAAGGCAGTGTACTGTTTTGGAGTGGCTGCTTTTCAAAAGTACCTTGATAATACACAGTCCTCAAGATGTTGCAGTGTGACATTCCTACTGTAATGGGTGGAATGTTGTCCTCATCCTTGAAATTGTTCTTAACTCTCATCTCAGTTGTGTGTAACTTCAGGAAAAGAAGTTTTTATCTTACTGAGGTGTCAGGCATTTGTGACTTCCACTGCAGTATGCTGTGGGTTTTCCCTTGCTCTCTCAGTGGTCCCTGTCCCTCCCCAAAAGGTATCCACCAAAGAGCAGTAATGGAATTAGATTTTGGGAGCTACTTGGTGCTAGACTGGTTTTTAATATCTCAAATGCTGCTGCCTCTCCTTTAGCCTTATTAAGACTCATTATAAAAGTGAATTTAGCATGACAAAGTAATGCAGCAGTTTGCACTTACTGTCTGATAATTTATTTAGTCAATGAACTCATTCAAAATCAGAGAAAATGGTATCATGCTAACCCTGTTGTAGCCTTCACAGCTGAAGTTCCTGGATATATTAGACACAAGGCAGACAACTTTTCTCAGTCGGTGTCAAACTTGCGCATAGTGTGGATTCTAGCTCTGATACTAATCAAGGCCTATTCATGATGGTGTTAAAAGCTTCCATTAATATCCTATTAGCACAACATTTTGAAATGTTTTGAACCAGTCTTTATACTTCTGACCTCACTCATGCCATACTTTCCCATTTCATAGACTTAAGATGAACAAAATTGCTGATGCGTCCTTTTATGTACATTTATGGTACGTGATTAAAAATAAAAAGCAAATGGTGTGTTAGATTTTTACCTATTCTTTCTCCTCTTTTACCAGGACTTTGCCTAAACTAGCTTCACATTTTGTATTTTTTTTTTTTTCCTAAAGTAACTCCCTGGTTTAGATGCTGGGTGTTATTCACAGTGTTTCCAAGTCTTGTTGCTGTTATGCTTTATACTTAAAATAAACTTGAAAATGTTCAAATTAAAAAAGTGACAAGGAAAAGACGTTTACACAACTGTTGCTATGCTTCTGACATGTGTGGCCATATTAGCAGATTGTTTCTTTTTTCTATGCAATAATACCCTCTCTTCTTACTCTCTGGGACTTTAAAGTGTGACTTCCTGAAGCAGGGCAGGTTGCTGCAATACTTCACCCCTGTGGCTGGGGTGCTCCTGCCATTCCACTCTTCCTCCTGCTATTTTGTTGTGCACTGCTATCACCACCCTTCTTACTTGCACCAGTTCTGGTGCTGAGTGCATCCTTCCGTGGGCAACTCTGTTCACTGAAGCAGCAGGTTTGGCTCGTAGTGGAGAGGCAGAGGAAGATCGCTGGTGTCAGAGCTGATACAAGAAAAAGGCAGGGGCAGGAGCTGAGGATGGAGAGAAATAAGTCCTCTCTGGTCACAATGAGTTGTTGAGTTGTGTCAGCTGCTTCTGAAAATAAAGGGATAACTTCATTCTCTTAACGCTCAGCACCATTTCCTTCCACCCTGGCCAAAGATCACTGTCTCCCCACACTGTAACCTGCTGTGCTTGTTGGGCTCATCCTTTGAGTACTGTAGCTTCCAGCCTAACAGAAGCAAGTCGGCAAGATAAATTTAATGCACACTGATAAATGGCTCGTGCATGAAGTTCTTGTGGGTTTAAGCTTTTTATGTTGAAGTTGGTTTGGTGGCTGACTCAAGGGAATGTTCCTCCTAGTGAGAGGTGTGATTATTGTTTGTCTCTAGAGTCTTGGTAGTAGCAGCTGGAAGGGAATTGGTGCCCAGTTCCTTTCCTATTACCAAAGGATTTTTCTATGAAGAGATGCAGTCTGTTCTGACAGTGGTCTTGATTTTCTCCTGCAGCAACTCTTCTTTATTTAGACCAGCCCTCCTAAGTCCTGATACAGTATGTTAGGGCTAGGTATGGACTGTGCTAGGGATGTGAGGACTGTCAGTATCGCAGAGCACTGAAGGGGGAAAAAAAAGGCTGTCATGGAAACAACCCATTGCCTTTTAGCAGCTGACTTTTCCTGCACTGGACCTTCCCAGCACTGTACTGCAATCTCTCTGATAGCAATATAGAAAGAGTTGATGAAGGCTGTCTGCTACTGGCCAGACTAAGAAAGGAATTCCAGCTTTTCATGTAAAATTAATAAGCACAGCATGTTCCCCAAGCATTTGTTAATGTTTCCTCTTTTTTTTTTTGAAGTGGGATCTTTTACATTCACACCATCAGCTGTAAAAAGGGCTACATCACTTACTGTTAGTATTGTCCACAACCAGTACCTGCACGTAGCAGCAATTTCCTAAACATCTCAGGAAAAAGTGATTTGGAGCTAAAAAGTGGAAGAGGGAATGTAGAATGACATGATTGTCCAGTTGCACACCAAGTAGCTGACAGTTGTTTAAATGCATGTAGCTGTACTTCGCTGAAGCCAATTTTATAAAGCAGACAGTTCAAGGAATTTAGAAAGTACCAGAATTGGGAAGAATGCTCCACTCTTAAAATCTTGAGAGATTTGTTCTGAAACAGGCTGAAGCTGCAGCAGGTAGAAATTAGAGCTTCTGAAAAGAGAAATGTTGGTTTACCTCCCCTGTTGGCCCAGTTCTCTTTTTGCTGTGGTAGATTTTCTGACCTCTGTGTAGTGTTTACTCTTCTCCTTACACCTCTGCAAAGTGTTGCATCTCACTGTCTGACTGGGACAGCTTAAACCCAGGGGTATGTTTTACAGGGAAAATGAACAGCTAAGTACTTGGATTACTGCTTGTCACACTGAGGGAGTCCTTTGTCACTGCCATTTTTTCTCCCATGCTTCCAGTTGGCCTCTTGTCTATGCTGTTACTAGTGCAGTCTTAACAGCTGTGGCAGTGAATTAATGAAACTGAGATTTCATTTTCCTTCAGCGCTATGTAGGGTTTAGGGTACAGGTGTCCTGTGTGAATTTTGAAGGAGTTCTCTCATAGCTGAGGAAAGTGCAAAGCAAGTCCCAGGTTGAATGCAGGAAGAAGGAAACCAAAGAGGTTGTTTGGGTAAAACTAAAACCAGAACAGTTTCTTAAGTCCATTTCAGACGACTTCTCCTATGATGCTCTTTGCTGGAGCCAGGCAGTTGTTCCTACTTGCCCTTTTGCTTTGTTTCTTTCCTTAGAACTGTTTTAGGTTTTAGTCTATAGGTGTATCTTCTTCCTGTCAGCTTACACCTCCATCAGGTGTCAGGGTAGAAAGGGGTGTTTTGAGCTATTGTCTAATTTTAACAACCAAAATGCAATCTGCCAAAGCACGTTGATGCTTACTGTCATTACTGCTGCAAGTTCAGTTCTGAAACTTCTTTTATTTAAAGCATAGCAGGTTATTTGCTGTATTTTAGCCATTATTTATTAATAAAGGAGAAAAAGCAAAACAAGATTCAAAAATGTAATTAAAAACATGATTAAAAATGTGATGACAGTAGGTGCTATTATAGATTCCTTTTCAATGCTTTCAACAGAAATTCTATTTTCTTACAGAGTTATTTGGATGCAACCACAGCATTTTATTGTACAAATTGGGCAGCAGGCCTTAAAATTTTATACAGACTGAAGGAGTTTAGAAGTGTGAAAAAATGAAGTATATTACAAAGTTGTTGTTTAATCCACTATGAACAACTTTAAACAGTTCCCAAAGGAAAGCTTTGGCAAGAAACTTAAATATTCTGAACTTAAAGAAAACTTTTAAATATGTTACTTGGAAGGAATTTTTCAAGAGCCTCTCTTGAGTATACATTGCATTGTCATAATTAAATCATTTCAGTAATTAAATCCTGCCACTATTAATTCATTTAGCACTGAATATTGAGCCTTTTATTGTCTCTTGTGCAAAATGATCTAGTGATCCTCCTGTAGCTGCCTCCTCCCACTGTACAGGGAAAATGAACTGTCAAGCCTGGGCTCACACATTGCTGGAACCTCTGAAGAAATGATTGTCCTCTGTGTCTTAATTGGTTCTAGTAGACTATTAAAAGGTTCTCTAGTTAGAGGGGAACATGGGAGAATACAATGAGGCTAGTTGTTTTGGGTTTTGTATGTTTGGTTGTTTTTTGGGGGGTTAGTTTGGAGTTTTTTGTTTGTTTTTTAAACTCAGGGAGGACTTGAGCAAATTAGGCAGGCTTCTCATTTCCTTTCAGGTTTCACTGGATGTAACTATTAAGGGTGTATGATGTGTGACTATACTAGTCATCTGTAGATGAACCAACTCTATTATCTGAGTCTGTGAAAAAAGTCAGTTCAGTGTCTAGGGCTGGTAATCCAGAAAAAGGAGGAGGTCTTGCCTTCAATAATGGTTTCTTCTTTCATCTTGGGCTCATTTACCAGCCCCCAGCCAGAGTCCAGTACTTTCCAGCCAGGTTCTTATAGATGACCCAGGACATTGATTTAGCAGAGTGATACAGCAGTATACTGAAATGGCAGCACAAGCACAGTATATCAACTGCAATATACAGCAGAATCACAGTACAAGCATACCGCACAAATTCCCATTACTGGTCTCTAAATGCTTGCTGTCACGACACTGTGTGTCCCCAGTTGCCAGGAAGTAGTATGTGGGCAAGAGTTCATCTTAAGCCACTCTCCCAAGCTGATTTGGTGAGTGGTTTTGTTTTTATTCTTTATATGGGTTGAGTCACATACATCTTCCCCTCCCATGCTGGTCTGGCTAGTTGTTTTCAGGGAAGGCTATTCGTGCAATCTGTTGACTAAGTGATATATACCTTAAAGAAATGTTACTATTTCCCCTGGTGTTGAGATAATCTCAGCTTTCTTTATGACAATTTGTTGTTACCACTTACATTCTTCCCTGAGGTCTTTGTTCTTGACCATCTCCTCTGGGCCTTCCTCCATTGCAGGTATTAGTCATGCATCTCCATACCATCTCTTTTCAGGGGTGTCTAATGTCTCTTACAGGAAGAACTGAACTTTTTTTTGGCTTCAGGCACTCTGCAGTCTGCACCCATGGCTCAGGAAGAAAAGTTTTGTTTTTTCTTGTGTTAAGAGGAAGGGATCTTTTTAGGATAATAACCACAGCAGCTGGCCTCTGCAGGGAATGAAGCTTCAGAATGACCACTTTCACAGCTCAGTCCAGAGTTCTCATTCTTTGTTGTTATTGTTCGTGTTTTCTTTGTTTGTTTTTCTTGTCTTCTTCTTTTCTTGTATTGATAGGATCAGAGTCTTCATTCATCAGTTCACTGATGCTGGTGCTGTCACGTGAGCTTGGGCTGCAGAGGTTGAACTTACTATTAGATGGTTCAATTTCTAATATTTGAATCTTGACCCACACTTGCAGGCTTGTATCATAGGTGTTATGAGCTGATACAGTGTTTTATCAAGTGATTTTGTGGTGGCAGTTTATCTGGGGAACTCCAGGAGTCACTGACAGATGAACAAGCGTTTGTGGTGCTATGCCAAAGGACTGAGAAACAAGTCGTTTATGAGTAAATTCAAATCAGTATGTATATTCAGTTCTTATCGTCATTTGTCTCTTTTTGAGTCCAGGAAAATCTTTTTGTTAGTTTTATTTTCTTTGACTGACAAGGGACTGAAATTGTTCAGAGGTTATTTATGTGTCCAGCATGGCGAAGAACTGGCAATTTCTGCGCTTCAGGTACTACAGCATGGAAATCTGGTTATGGGTAGCAGGAAACATGTCTATGCCCCCAGGGGAATGTGCATGTGGCTATTTCAGCTCAAGGAACTCTAGTTGTTTGGAAGTAATCTATTTAAAATGCACACACATAAACCACAGTCATAGTATCATTTGAGTTATCTTTCTTTGATACTGCCATCAGCTAACATTGCCTGATAGTAACTTTTCATAAAACTGAATACATATATATGTATGTAATATCCTTTATACTCAAATGTTCAAGCAAGGTTCTGATGATGTTTTAGCTAATCTTAACAGTATCACTCTGTTGATAACAGCTCTTCCATCGATATTGACATTTACCTCTTTTTCTGTCTACTAATGTTATGACTTACATTTTTTGCTTTGGGATATACCAGCTTAATATATACCTGGTATATCAGTTAATTGACATGTATATAAGTTCAGAAATAAGATGTAACTAAATTAAACTAATATCTGCAAATGGTGCTTTCTTGTGTTGTTCCCAATGCTGCCTGACAGGCTAGATCTCTACACCAGATCAAAAAACATCTTCCTTCAACACCTTTTACTCCTTCAGTCATGTAAGAAATCATAAGCTTATACATGTGGTAGATAACATTGGTCTTGCTTGTTTTTTACAGTATGATGATCACAAAGTCTTGTGAGCATGCTGTCTACTGAACACCCCCATCTCTGTGATGAGATAGGACTGTAGAAGTAAAACTTTCCTCCTCACTAGATATCTATTCTAATCTTCAATGTTATCTCATTTTCTCTGACTTTTTCGTATTTGCGTTGCTCTTCTGCAGCATTGCTCTTCTCTCTTACCAAAGATTAATTTGATCTTTTCTAGTAATACTTTCAGAATCTAGAAGTCTGTGTTTTTTACTGTATTTTTCTTTCCTGATCTGGTACATGATAATAATGAGATACTAATCTGCTCAGTTACAGAGGCTGTCAGCAATTGAGTGCTGGAGTATTTGGAACATGGGTCAGTAACCTTTTTTTGTAGACTGGTAACTTTTTATGTTCGATGCTATAAAATGTGCCACAGAGATGAAAATGCAAAATATTGTTGGAAATAGCATTGGAATGAAAAGCATGTCTCAACTGAAGACTGATTTGCATTAATGGTTGAACTTGGCCTGTGGAAAGAGGAGGTTTGATTATTATTTCAATGGATTTTACTCTCTGCATTCAGGCTGAGTTTTTACTTTTATTCCACTTGTTTCTTGATTTCTGTATATAAAACGATACATGTAAGAGGTTTGAAAGTGAGCTCAGTGATTCTCTGGCGAGCTAAGAGCTTTCTGAGCAATGCCTTCACCACTGGCTTAACTTCTATCCCACTGAAATGAGCAGTAAAACTCCTGCCTGTGCTGAAATGCTGAAAACTTGACTCAACATTTTGGGCAGAGCCTTGCTGAGTCCCATGGGGCTGAGCTTTCTTTTTTGTGTTGCTGAAAATGGTATTGTTGTGCTGTTGGAAAGTCCATCAGCATTATGGAGAAGAGGGGCACTGGTGCAGCATCATCATCTCAGAGAAGGCTAAACAGCATCGTTCTTTGGCAACGAAGTCATAATGCCATGAATTTTCAGCTGATGTTTGCTCATGATGTCACAATGGGCTCCACAGCAGGGTGGCGGTCTGCTGTGCTGCAGTGAGATCATGGTCAGGTAAAATCCAGCTGCAATGATAAGTGGTTACTTACCTGAGTGAATAAGGCATCTAATAGCATTCCTCGACAAGTGGTCCATTACCCACTGAGGAATTAAACTCAGAAGCATTTCTGCATCTTTGGGGTTTTTTTTTACTCCTTTTGATTTTGCTGATTATCTGATGCATATGCTAACGTGTCATGCTCCCTGCACTTGATGAGAGCCTCAAAATACTGTAACACTTATGAAACTAAGTCTGTTGGCTGACTGAAATGTCGATTGAGGCAGGTACTGTATTGCAAATGAACATGAGGAGCTGCCCCAGTGAGGTCAAGGTGATAATGTGGGGAAGGGTGACAGCAGCGCAGTTTGTTTCATTCTGTCTGAGGCAGTCAAAAGGTCCTTTCAGGCCTTTATAATGTTTAGAGGGGCTGGTGTTTATTCTACAAGCTCTACAAGAACCGTGGCAAGTGGTCTTTTGGCACTCTTCCCCTGTTTCGGCTTTAAACTGAAATAGGGTAGACTTAGATTAGATATTAAGATGAAATTCTTCACTCTGAGAGGGTGGTGAGGCACTGGCACAGCGTGTCCAGAGAAGCTGTGGCTGCCCCATTCCTGGCAGTGTTCAAGGCCAGGTTGGACTGGGCTTGGAGCAACCTGTTCTAGTGGAAGGTGTCCCTGCTCGTGGCAGGGGGTTGGAACTGGGTGAGCTTTAAGATCCTTTCCAACCTAAACCATTCTGTGATTCTGTGATTTAACTAAGTTAATTTATCTGAATAGACACAGACAGGCCATTAAAACAGTTAAAGGAAATAGGATATTCTGGCATGGTAGGAAAAGCAAAGCTAGTTTCTACATATTTTTGTAAGTAACGCAAATTACATTTCTCGCGAGGTTAAGTTGTAAACGCTTGGGTTTTGTATTCAGCTTCTCTGGCTTGTCAGAAGAAAGATAAATGGCAGATTTCAAAGATGTCATCCATTAGAGATAGATTTATGGGTCTCAAAGCCTCTTTAGTTTGCTTTTAAAAGCTCTGTTCAGTGAAGTTACACAGTTTCAAAATACAGCTATTGGTTACGTATGCTACCATATGATTAGGTTACATATGCCACCAAATAATTGAAGCAGTTCTACTTCACATCCCTTCTGTTATGATTATATGTTGCCCCAAAATTGCAAGTTACATAAAAAACATACTCTGACTTCAGTCAGAAACTGTGAAGGCATCTGATACACTGTGCTTTGTTTACACTGATGTTTAACAGCAAGTGTTTCCATAGTCCCAGGCTAATTGATATTACTCAGAGCTGTCCTGTTATATATGTATAGGCTATCATGCATACAGGTCCAAGTCCCTTATTTCTTCTATACTATTATCCTGAGACATTTTGTATGAACACTGAAAAACACTAAGAAACTCCAAAACAAACAAACCACCTAATACCCATCGTTTCATTTGTGCTACTCAGAAATATAATTGTTGTGAACACAACTGTGAAAATCTTTAACAATCAAATACCTGGAGGTAGACCACACTGAATTTTAACCACATATGTAGACATTCAAGAGTACTGTAATGTCTTCATGTAACAAATTATTATGGATAGGAGTTCTAGAAGTTATTGTATGTGAAAGCTGATTTATAGGTCTACATTTAAGGGTACTATCTGTTCATAAGCCAGTGAACATGGAAGTCTGAAATACGCCACAGATGTTCAAAATGATAATCCTACATGTTCTGTCTCTTTAGGTTCTACCTGTGAACATTTCTATCTAATTTTAAGAAACCTCTAGAAGGAATAGATATTGTTATTTATCAATTACTTGACATTAACCCAAACAATAGAGACTTAGCATGGCAAGCAGGCCTCTCTGGCTAGCAGGCTCACATCCCAGCTCAAGCCATCAGAAGGTAGTCATCAGGACAGCAGTGGGCTGATGTGATTAAGAGGACAGAAGTGAGTTAGTGGAGGTGTTAAATGAAGAACCTCTTTCATACTCCCCAGAACTTTCTCCGGAGACAAGTTGGCTTTACAATGCTGGTTAGGGTGACTCCTGTGACAGAGATGAGGTCTGGTCTGCCAACTGGCTGCTGCCAGAGCAGTTTCTGTGTTTTAGCTGGGGATGATCCAAAGTAACATGCATGCACTTCATATGAGCTGCCCCATTCAAGTGAGTATCCTGGCTGCTGTGTTAGAATTCCCACTTTGTAAAATTATTGGCTGTAATGTAGCTGAATGGGGGAATTTTGCTCTTGGCCTGCCACAGCCTCCAAAGTATGAGTGCAGGCTGGGTCCAACCCAGTGCCACAGACCTGCCTCTTCCTGGGCAAGAGTTGCAGCCATTTGGTATCATGCAATAGATGGGTGTATCTCAAATGTCAAGAGTCTTGCTCACAGGAGGACTAAGCAGCTTAGATCCTGGGTGGCTGAAGATGCTTGGCATTGCCAGTGGCTCCTAACTTAATCAAACCTTGCTGCCATTTGGAGGTGAAATACTTCTAAGTGGAGCTGGCTCACTTTCCCTTCGCAAGACTTTAGCATCTTCTCATTTGGTGGGCCCCTAGAAATTCAGGCATGTAAAATCTCAGTGCCTGAGCAAAGCAGTGCCTGAATAAGGTGACCGTAATGCACTCACATCGTCTGTCAGCTGAACAGAGAGCTTTTTAACATTCCTGGCTCTGTTTTTCAGAAGGAGGCATGTAAGGAGTGAGGAGGCATGCTGCTGATGAATGGTTGGCAAGGGAAAGTTTCTCAAGAGCTCTCAAGATGCAGGGAAGAGGTCAGAATGAGTCTGAATCAGCCAGAGAGTGGCTGCTTCAGCACTCAAGGAGGGATTAACAATTCTTTGATATTTGTTTTAATTATTGTTACTATTTAAGCCTGACCTTTTCCAATTTATTTCTGAAAGCTAAAGATGAAGACACATGCATCTCTCCTGTAGCTCAGTGGCCTGAGTTGAGGGGCTATCTTTCTCAGCCCCTGAGTTTTGTGGGGCTGAATGTGGCTGAGATCATTGGCAATGCTGGTGCATTTTCTGTTAAAAGAGTAACTTTCAAGAGAACCCCCTCCAAAGCTTTAGAACAACTCCTGATGTGCAGAAAGTCAAGCATGAGGGCTGTGTTCATGAAGCACAGTCTGCTTAAGGCTATTGTGTATTTGTAGTATATAATATGCAATCTTTTCCTGTAGAAATATGAGTCCTAATACACATGTTGAAAATGCACATGATGGAGAACTAGTTAACTGCAGAAATAACTGCTTTTCTGTAATCCAAGCAGGCAGCAAGAAGTGTACGGCAGCAGAAGAAAATGGACAACAACTGCATTTCTTTTTATTGAAACATCATGAACAAAGCCACAAGCACAAGAACAATATCCAGTATTGAAGAAAGAGACAAAAGAATACGGACCTCCAACCATTCCTAGCAAATATATTATATTGTCATCTTTTGGAGAATTATTATCTGTGTCATGATATCTTTCTAAAGCTAAAAAGAAACCTCCTTGTAAATTGTGGGTGGATGATGTGGACCCACAAAGCAGCCACCTCTGCTAGCTCAGGAAAAGATAACGAAGAGCAAATGCCCACAAATGCAGGCAGGAACCTCAGGTCAGGACCTCATCCAGCTTCTGACAAAGCACTGGATTTTGCTATGGTATCTCCAACGGCGTCTCCTGCCCTCCCACACCAGATGGATCGGCTCCAAAAACAAACTCTGTCAGCTACCATCATCAAGGCTGTGTGGCGGGGATATTGCATTCGAAGACAAGTGGACAAAATGCACAAAGCTGCTGCCAGGATTCAGGCAGCTTACCGAGGCTACAGGACACGGCAGGAAATGCCCTTTGGATTTCATGATTGCTGTGCATACAGTAAGCTTATAGCAAATGAGAAAACAGAAAAAAAGACAACGGTTCTCCCTCTTGTCATGGAGCGCTCTGTGTGTTGGGCTAAGGGCTCCCAGGCACCAGGTGTTACTACTGAAAATGAGAGGCTCAGAGGTCAATGCAGAGATAGACATGAACCAGGCACTTCTGTCACTCCTGGAGCCATTACCTTCAAAGCAGAGTTTTCTCTCACACCCTATAAAGTCTTGACTCTGGCTAACTGTTTGCTTACCCCTGAAGTCTTTCAAGCCTTGTCATCTCAACAGCAAGTTCATGATGCTGCAGATAAAATTTGGGCTGCAAGGACAGCTTACCAAAGCAGATATGAGCTTGATAAAATGGAAAGACAAGCTGAGAAAATAGAAAAGCAGAGCCAGATCTCCATTTACAGTTATCAACTCACACTAAACAGTTGTAAGAATTACCAGATTTCAGAGTTAGCTAGTGTCACTAAAATGCAGGAGTGGACAGCAGAATCCCAGGACACAGTGCTGCATCCTGGACAAGTCCTCACTGTGAAGTTAGAGCTGAGAAAGGAACACAAAAACTCTAATGCAGAGGGCAGTGCAACACCTCTGAGAAAGATTAATGTGCTTACAACAGTGAAGGGCCTGAGCACCTCCAGAAGGCCTGTCTCCCTGCGTGTCTTCAGTACCAGTGGAGCAGTGGAAGGCTTTTACAGGGCAGCAGGCAATAGGCAGTTGCATGGACTGTACACGATCAGAAAGCATGGGGACTCAAAGCTGTCTCAAGTCTGTATTCATGTAAATGTGATGGAAATGGAAAAGAGGACAGGCAAGAGTCCATGATAATAGGAAGACGCCAAGAAACCCAGGATTGGAACGGCTCTTGTTCTGCAAAACCTTGCCCTGTACTTGCAGAGCCTGGGCACCGCTGGAACAACTGTCTGGGTGTACCTTGAGAGTGAGTTCCGTTCTGGCAGCCTCCCTCAAGGGATGCCGTGGGCATCACAGTCCGAACAAGTCCTACGGATCGTTTACATCAGCAGATCTCACCGTAGCAGGGTCCTGGGCACTCCTGCACTGCCCGGGTCCTGCCAGGCGGGGGAGCTGGAACAGCACGGGATGCGAGGCAGGGAAACGTCCACAGCGGGGATTGGGAAGGAAAAAGGCTAGGAGAAGCTAAAAGGGCCTTCTCTTTGAGTGAGAGAAGGTCAAAAACGAGGAGGAAGACAGTGGCGGCTGTGCTGGGGCACCGCGGGGGAGAGGAAGGACAGTGGGATGCAGTGCAGCGACCTGTGAGGTAAGAGTGTGTGGAGGAGGAGAAGGAGGGGATGGAAGGCAAACAGCAGAGAGGGAGAGATGGAACTGAGTTGTGCTTGTTGGAGCAAGCCAAGAGAGGTGACAGCAGGAAGGTGCCTGGTGGGGACAGGGAGCTGGAGGAGAGCAGGGAGGCTTCAGGGTGTATGGGCAGGTGGGCAGCTGGATGCAAACTCTGGCCTGTAGAAGTGTCTGGTGCTGCAGAAGTTGCCAAGGTGGGCTGGAAACATCCCTTGCCTGGAGAAGATGCATGTTTTAGGAAGCTGCTGATGGGGGAGGTGTCTACTGCCAGCAAGGACTGAGAGCAGAGAGGATCGGTGGAGAAGTACCAGGGCAAAGCTGAGGCTCCAGGAGTGCTGCCCTTTCCCACACCACTTCTGCTCCAGAAGCTGTCCCTTATCCCTGCAAGGCTGGTGTTTGAGTGCTGGCTTACTGTGTTGTGTGATGTGGTAAAAAAGTGACTCAGCCCTTTCCTGGGAGCACTGGGGAGCCTGGCTCCATCCCAAATACTAGTACCTGAGATTTGCCTCCAGTGGCTCTTGGCATACTAACCCCAGGAAGCAAGGTGGCAGGCTGGGGAAGGAGAAGGCTCACCCACCTGGAAGGAGCCTCCTGCCCCATAGCTGCTGCAATAGCCTCACCTCTGCAGCCTCTCTTTTCTGCCTCCTTCAGCTGCAGACCCCTCTGAGGCTCTTGATTCTGGAAATGGGTTCTGGTTCACAGCATTTCCCATCTGCATCCCGCCTGCCAGTGTCCTTCTCCCCTCAGTCTGGGTTCCCCACACTCTGGTTGCCAGGAGCGCTTCCACCTCTTCCTGGAAAATGCGTTTTCCACAGTCAGCTGCATGATCACAGAATCATAGAATAGCTAGGGTTGGAAAGGACCCTAAGATCATCTAGTTTCAACCCATCTGCCATAAGCAGGGACTCCTCACACTAAGCCCAAGGCTTCACCCAACCTGGCTTTGAACACCGCCAGGGATGGAGCACTCACAACCTCCCTGGGCAACCCATTCCAGCATCTCACCACCCTAACAGGAAAGGATTTCTTCCTTATATCCAATCTAAACCTCTCCTGTTTGAGTTTGAACCCATTACCCCTTGTCCTGTCACTGTAGTCCCTAATGAAGAGTCCCTCCGCAGCATCCCTATAGGCCCCCTTCAGATACTGGAACGCTGCTATGGGGTCTCCACGCAGCCTTCTCTTCTCCAGGGTGAACAGCCCCAGCTTTCTCAGCCTGTCTTCGTATGGGAGATGCTCCAGTCCACCTGATCATCCTCGTAGCCCTCCTCTGGACTTGTTCCAACAGCTCCATGTCCTTTTTATGTTGAGGACACCAGAACTGCACACAATACTCCAAATGAGGTCCCCTAAGAGCAGAGTAAGGCAGGATCACCTCCTTGGACCTGCTGGTCACGCTCCACAATTATAAAACATGTCTATATTTTGGAGTCATACCAGACTATCTTGCCATCAAGCCCATTTTCTTGCAAGGGAAAATCTCCCCAGAAAGTTTCATACAACTCCCATGGAAGACAAATCTACCAGTATCTGGCAAACTAATGATGCCTTTGGGTAACATGGTTTGGCAATCTCCATCATAAACTCAGGTTTTCAGTTGCTCCCAGTATTAACCATATTGACTCAAATTTTTGGATTTGTGCTTATAGGTGGATTTCTCAGTTTTGTTTGTTTGTTTGTTTTTTCCCCCAGAAGTTTAAGCTGCTCAGAGGGTTCCAGCATTGCTTGTGTTCCAGCAGCTCTTGGCTCTTTTCAGCCTAGGATTGCAGCCTCATGTCAGTTACAAACCCACAAAACTCATGGAAAATCAAAGGAAGGTTCTCAACAGAGAAGATTCAAGTTTTACCCAGGAATTAATTTGCTGTCTCAGGATGGATGCTTCCAGTGATCCTTGATCTGTCTGGTAAAACGGAGTATTCGTGTATACCTGCCTTCCCAGAATGTTGAGGAGCATGGCTGAATAAAGACTTGTAAACAGAAAGCATCGTTAATAAACAGAGTTTATTTCTCCAATACCCTCCTCTGGTTGACAGATAACTCTGGAAACCAAAGACCAGGCACATGGTAGGTTCTTACCTCTTGTCAGAATCTGGGCAGAATGTGGAGGCAATGGTAAAGCAAGAATATATATTTCCTTCCAAGTAACTATGATGTAGTAGCAAAAACCCTGCTCCTGTAGGCTACTAGTACCTTAAGGCAGCAAGTTAAAGCCTTATGAAAACAAATTTCTCTCCAGTCTGAGATACAGGGTTGTCTAACAGAGCAATGCCTGGGTGCAATCACAGGCAGTGATTACAGAGGTGTCAATGGGCACAGGCTTGGGCTTGCGCACAGTCATGAAGCTGTGATTCAGCAAAGATGACTGGTGATGTCTGAGGGTGCTGAGCCCGGTGTAGGACTCATAACATGCTGAAATACATAGTGTAGCCTGCACAGAGCTTTTTTAAAGGGTAGCTTTGTCGCAGAAAAATTTGCATCAAACAGATAATTGAGTTATCCCATGCTCCACTTTCTGGTGGATTGTGGTGCTGTCTGTCCGCAACACCCCAGCTAAATGTTTGCTGTTGGTTTTAATGCCAGCATAAAAAAAGGACCTTGACAGGTTGTGTGCTTGGTCTGGTCTGTATCTAATGGGTATACCGAGCAGTCTGGTAGTTGAAAGCAGTTGGTGATAAGAAGACACTTTGTTCAGGAGTCCATTGATAGTACTGTTGGTTTTGAGTTGCTTTCTGCAGCTGTGCTGAGGAACTGTGCAGAGAAAGGCAGCTGCTCCTCCAGCCCTGCAGAGATGAGGAGCTAGGGAGGACTCTTGCAGATACCCTGTGTGTAGTACAGAGGCAAAATAGGCAAACCCAGTGAGCTGCAGCTGGTAGCCTGCCTCAGAGCTTTGGAGGAAGCAGCCTGCAAGCCCACTGCAACACAAATAAGGTGGGAGGACACTACAAGAAGGTCACTAGTAGTGTCAATGTGACTTTGAACCACAGAGAAACAACATCTTTTTCATTACAGGAAGCTGAATTATCTGATAAGGTTGCAGCTGCCAGTTATCAGTTCTCTGTGAGGAGCTTAGATAAGGCAAATCTGAATCACGCAGCTCATGACTGTACCAAAATCTGGGCCACTGCATGGAATGGGCCCAGCTGTTGCTGAAAATAGCAGGCTTTCCGTCTAGAAGTCAACAAGCAATTAAATAACCAGAAAGAATAAATCAAAGCAGAAAGTGTTTCAGGTCTGGGTACAGACTAAAAGAATTTTGCACCACTCTTTCCTGAACTCAAAAGTTGAGGAGAAAATCTCCTCTTCAGAGAGAGATGACAAAGTGACTTCCATTTGGGAAGAAAACAGGTAAGATCCTGAGATCCCTCAGTAACAGAGTGGCAGGGGAACCAGGAAAGAGGAGCCCACGTCCCTTTTGATATCAGAGATTCCTGGTGTTTTCTGAAAGGAGCCCTGTTTGATGTGTCACTGGCAGGAGTGACACCTACAGAGGAACTTGCTAAATAACCAAAGGTCTCATCGCTCTCACTGCTAAACACAAGGTCCTGGGACAACATACTCTGTTCAGTGCCAATAGATAGTACTGTGCAAACATTTTTGTGCTGTTGTCCATAGTGTTTTGTGTCTGAGTGGTGAGATACACATTTACAAATCAGCCCTGTTTTCCCACCTATATCTTAGTTAGGTTTACCCCCTATATATATATACCCTGTATTTATAGCTATAAACCAGCAAGTGCAGTGTGAAAAATGAATAAGCTCAGTTAGGTCTGTAGGGAGGCTATTAGACCAAGCGATACAGCTGGAACAAACAGACAGCCTTTCAGGCACATGATCTATCTTTGGGTCTGATCTGCAGCCTCTTTTTTTTCTCCATCTGTAACTGGCAGCATAATAAAAGGCACTTCCCCTCCTTAAAAACCTTGGCTCACTTCTACTCCTATCCTGCAGTGCCTGTAGTAACCCAAATACTGCCACAAACAAATCAGAGTTTAGGACCCAGAGCCTTGTTTTAGGCTTATGGGATGTGACAGCTGACTGAAAATCAATGAAGTGTGATTTACAGAGCGTCATAATGAGGCAAGATAAGGCTCTGAAAGGTGCTGTCTTGCCTTGCAGACTCAGTTGTTCGCCTTGATTTCTATCCAGATCGTTCTAGTCCCCTAGTAAAATGAGCTGGATTTGCTTATGAAAAGAAAAGATCAGATTTAAAGGAAAAGCCACGGTGGTGCCCATGCTTTGCCTAGCGCTCTTCGTGCTGTATCTGACCCATTCAGGTAAGCGTGATTTCTTCTTCTTCCAAGCTGAGCTTCAGATGTTCAAGGGTTTTATTTTATAGCCTGCTGGGACAAGGTAGATGCTCGCTTCTGTTGGTTGCTTTCTGAACACTGACTTACAAAAGAGGATTCTATCAGCTGCTGCCTTTGTATTGCAGCCACAGCCAGTCTGACAACACGGGCTGGGGGCTGGCCACTGGATAGAAGTTAACAAACGAATTGTAAGCTTAGCTAGCGCTGCTAAAGGGACTTACACAAGGGAATCTCCTTCACGAGGAGGAAGACTGAAATGCCCCATGAGAGCTGACGAGAGGCCAAGTGTCCTGTCTGTGCTTCTGAGGATGTTTTTCATGTTTGTTTGGCAGACTCCCTGCCCCACCAATCCTGCTCCTGTGCCTATGGGGAACTTCTGGCACAGACCAAACAGGCAAACAGGAACCTGGGGGAGAGGGGAGATGACAAACAAAGCTCAGTTACTCACACACACGGTAACCCGCCAGGGAGCTCCCAGCTTTCGTCTTCTCTGTGCATCATATGGTAAATTCAGGGATGAGTCTGTCCTGTGGCCGCTCTGCTGTTTTGTCTAAGGCAGTGCTTCTTTTTGTTGTCCATGGCTTTATCTAATTTAATCATCAGACAGGGCTTGACCAAAAGGAGCTGTTAGGCTGTTTATTCCTCTTGATATGTCTTCCTTCGCGTTAAAATCTTCCGCTTTTAAACTGTTCTCCTGCAAGTACTGAGGCTGTTTTATAAGCCCATCAATCTTGTTCCTTCTGGCTTTCTTGTTCATGAGACTTCCCAATTCTTTTTGCTCTCTCCTGTGGCTTCCCCAGCAGCTAAGAATCAATGCCTCCAGCCCTAAACCCAGCTTTACCACCCCTCTGCTATACTTTCTTGGAGTATTAGGTCCCTTAGATTTCATGTGAAGCATGGGCTGTGAAACAGCACTGTTTTCCTATGAGTGGGTTCCTACATGCCACAGAAAGCATGCCCAAGCCATGTGTGGTTGCATATTAGTGTGCAGGGACTTAAATACACCCAGAGCAATGCATTCCAACATTAAGACAAAGCTGGTTTTGTTCCTGCATGTTTTAGGGTTGTGCTTTTTTGTAATCAAGGCCTTTCTTGTTAAATTTCCTGTGTTTAATAACCATGCACCCCTGTGAACCTCCAAATGGGAAAGCAAAAGGGCTGGGATCTAGGGTATTCACAGAAAGCTGTATGTGTCAGAGGATTGGACCACTGAGGTTGTGGGTAGTGAGGAGGGAGAAATATGTTCTTTCTCTTCCTTGGTTGTGGATGCAATGCCTGTTTGGGCAGGCAATCCAGTTTCCTAGGACAGAGCCCAGACTCTGTCCCAGTTTGCTGTGGTGGAGCTAGGGTTAGCCCTGAGGTAAGAACAAACCCTGGAGCAAGCAGAAGGGGCATATGTAGTTTTCCAGATGGTAATAGCAGACCTCAAAGGCTTGTGACAAAGTGGCAAGGTAGGGAGTGGATGCAGAGGCTGCTATAAACTGTTCTGACAGCTGCATAAGTCCATCCCTGGCTGTGGAGCAGAGCAGGGGGAAAGGAGTGTGAAAGCTCTGTTTGACCAGCTGGCACCCACCTCTCCAGTGCCTGGTAACCCCACCACAACTGCTTGTTCAGCCACAGAGGACAAGAACAGCCTACCCTAGAACGTCTGACAGTAAAGTAATCATTACCCTATGAATAGTAATCATTAGGCTTCAGAGTTTACAGCTTCTCAAATCGGAATGGGCATTTGCCTGTTTACTGGAAGTGGGGGATGGCAGTGCTGCTTGGACCTTCTGCTAACCCTGAGAGAACAATTCTGTCCCATGGGAAGCTCTGGCGTAGCAGCAGGTTTTTTCTCTCTGGAGGGACTGCTGGGCTCAGATGCCCTTTTGTCAATACCACGGCACAGGGACCCTGCTGGGGGTTGCCTTATCTGTGGTGTTGCTGCACTGAAGTTTAAGCCCCTCAGCTGTGCCCCCTGCTAGGGCTCTCCCATTGCCTAGTCCTTACACCATCCCTTGGCCATAACCCTATGCCTAATGGCTGGCAACTCAGGCACTTGTGTCCTGTGTGATGGGGCTGGCAGGGCTCGGGTGGTGAGGGGACAAGGTGGGCCTTGGGCAGCATCCAGTGAGGTCTCGTTTGACTGCTGGTACTGCAACACCAGCTGTGACCCCTGTGGCACAGTGCTGATCAGCATAAGCTCCTTTTACTTTCATGGTGCTTTTGAGGAGAGGTGAACTCCTTCTCATACTTCCTGCTATTTGTGTTCAGAAGGGAAGTGGTGGAGATCATGTCAGGACCTCAGCATTGTGAAGAGTGAGGCTGGCATTTAGGAAAGGATGGAGAGGTTGACTCCTCTAAGTAGATTTTCTAAAGGAAAACAACCGAGACAGACCGGGCAGGTACTTTTCATATCTGGTGTATGGGGTCCTTTTCAAGACGAAAGGACTCCATACACCAGATAACACTAGCATGAAGTCATCACTGCTCTGATGATTTTATTTTTGAGTCGGGCTTGGGCTGCCTTGCCTTCCCCTCCTCTCACCCCAGCTCAGCTGAGACTCTGCATCTGAATTCCTATAGATTGTACTGTACAACAGCTGCCCAGAGGCAAATTTGTCTCACATCACTGCTCTGCCTCTCTTCTTCAGCTTGTGCTGTTCTCCATATCTGCTTTCTGGCATGCCCCCACTTCCTGTTGCTCCCTTCCAGATGTAGCTGCCTTCAGTTCAGTCGCTGAGAATGAGGATGCGCTCCTCAAGCACTTATTTCAAGGCTATCAGAAATGGGTCCGCCCCGTGGAGAACTCCAATGACACCATCAAAGTCCTTTTTGGATTAAAGATATCACAGCTTGTGGATGTGGTAAGTATTGTGTTGGGCTTGGTAACATACCTTCTTTTACAAACAGTTGTGCATCCACCTTAGGGCTGGGAGGATGCTGTTGGCTTTTGCCTACTAAGACATGAAATGCAAAGTGCTGGTCAGGCAGTGAAATGCTGAGTGTGATGTGGTGCTGGTGATACAACTACCTGCCCCAAGCACAGCACAGGCTTCATTTGTTTCACAGCAAACTGAAGGTAATCTTTCCCCTTCTGTTCTCAGGGAATAAGGCCTCCCTTCATCAGGTGTTAATCAGAGAGTCCATGCCAGACAGTCCCTGGTGCCTACATTTGCAGTTTAGTGACAACGCAGCTGCAAAAAGGGGTAAAGAAAGGTAGAACTGGCTGGACATTGTTCACTCTAAGTAATCTTGTATCTAGACCAAAGGCCACTTGTATCTTGACTGAGCTGACCATGCCGATAAAACACTAGAGATTAAACAACCCTGTGGTTTTGCACGTGTGGAAAGTTTTCCTTCCATTTCTCCTCCATCCCAGTAGAATATGCATGGGGGCCAGACAGAAGTACCCACACAGCAGTGTTCCTCTCACCTCCCCTGCCCGCTGGCAGTGTCTCCCTGTGCCGTGGAAAGCAGACTCTGATTTTGTGCTTTATTTATATATTCAGGAATGTTTCAGCTTGTATCTTCCCAAGCTCACTCCAGGCTGAGCAGTGTGGGGAGATAAGCCATCGTGTTCTGACCCCACTGAGCCCTGCTGCCTCCCTGCTCTTCAGCATCTGATTCCCTGGGGCTGCTGTGAAATGCAGATCTTGGGTTTCCAGCCTCAGAAGCTCTTACCTACAGCAGAGGCAGCACTTAGAGAGTCAGTTCAGTTCCCCACAGCAGTGACTGAAGAGTCCAGGCCCATGGGGAAACAGGACCACAGGGATCTCGTTTGCTCAGCACAGGGTTGGACTCAGCAGGCTTGGGGTCTGTTTCTGCTGGCTGTTCTGAAACTGCAATCCTCTCTACTTTGTGTCACCTTAGGATGAGAAGAATCAGCTGATGACAACCAACGTGTGGCTGAAGCAGGTAAATCAAACCAAATCAAACCTTCCCTTTCACTGTTGTGCTGCTGAGCCGAGTGGCCATCCCAGCCTGCTGCTCACTGTGTCATCCATCCCCTGTCATTACACTGAGCAGCCAGACAAAAAGAGCACCATTTTACCTTGCCTGCAGTTTTTTACTGTACTCCTCTCACTTCACAAAAGACATGAAGGCACCAGGAGGCAGGGAAATGGGCCTTGAAGAAATAGGGTGCCGTCTTCCCCCTGCCTGCTGCTCAAAGCCACTATATTTCAGGGAAGCAACATGTCCTGGTAGTGCAGTGGCTATCTCTGTGATGCTGCGTGTGCCCTGAGGGACTATCCTGTCTCAGACTCAGAGGTCACACAAGTACGGTCTCTTTTGCTCAAGATGACTGATGCCTCAGATGGATTTCTTCTTCAGCATAATAAAAGGAAAGAAAAAGCCAGCATTCTACCCATGCTACCCTAAATAAAGCCTATGCCAAATTAATCAGATTTCTCTACTACAATTGCTTCTGGAAGTGACAGTAATTTACACAAGTGGGGAAAGGTACAAGAAAGGTTGTGAATTAGGTCTCTTTTCTTCTTCACTCCTGAAGAACACTGCATTTGGTTTAGATTACATTGCACCAGTTTATTGACCTCGTGATAATTATTTTAAGTATCTCCACCGTGTGAGTATCTATAAACATGTCAGCTGATCCTAGGCAGGGGACATAAAACCCAAGCTGTACTTGAAATGATGCCATGGGAAATGTTTCCAAGTGGTCTCTGGGCTGGTGGAGGAGAAATACAGGTCAGTTTTGTTAACAGTTTGTTTGACAGAATATTCCTGGGCCTGACCTTCTTCTTCTTAGAGAAGACTTGGCTGCTTGCTCCATCCAGTACAGCAAAGTCTCCTGTGTCCTGGACAGCCTTCATCCCTCTGGCTGGCTGGCATCTTCACGCAGGTTACAGTGACTGCAGAAAAGAGGGACCTGAAGTACTGACTCACATTAGCAGGCCAAATGCATTGGCAGGCTGCCTGAGGGCATTAGGCCTGAGATGTTAACACAGATAGACACCTCCTGATCCTCTCTCAGCTGCTACATGGACATGTGTGGAGATGTTTCGGGTTAGCCCATCCATGCTGAACACCCTGTCTGTACTGCAGCATAGACCTGCCTGGAGTCACAGCCTGGAACCTGTGTCACTGCACTTGCTGTGGGAAAACAGGTTCTGCTGCAAGTTTCTCCAAAGATGCTGCAGGAGGTAGGGACATCGACCATCCACTCATGCCTCTCTGGTGTCAGGGAGCATGAGGTGGAAGCCTTCTGACTCATGCTGTGGATGAAAGATGTGGTCTGACCCAGGTCCTCTGCTTTGGGAATCATGCATTCTTGTAGCTTAGTTTGAACTGGTCCCATGTACAGTCAGTGCTTGGGGGATTATTAGTGCATAAACACAACAGCTAGGAAAAGGTTTTCTTCTTTTTCTTTTTCATTTTCTTTTTCTTTTTCTTTTTCTTTTTCTTTTTTTCTTTTTTCTTTCTCTTTCTCTTTCCCTTTCCCTTTTCCTTTTCCTTTCTCTTTTCACCTCAAGTATTCATATGCTCAAGGTGGTGAGACTTCATGATGTACATGCAGGCAGACACACAAGGTGCAAAGGAGCTTTTAGTGGTTGCTGAGAAAGTACCTGTGTTTGGGCAAGTTATGGGGTCTACTAACAGGGATTGATAATCTGGGTCTAGTGTTTCCTGGTCCCCTCCCTTTGGGTTAAGCACTTGAGTAACATCCCAGAGATAGGAATTTGGCAGAACTGGAGGAAAGGGAGAGCAATGAGAGGGTAAGGAGCAGCTTGAAAAAAAGGGAGAGGAAAGGAAACGGTCCTTTAAATCTGCTGGTACAGTTCACAGCAGCATAGCCAATAGGGAGATTCCCATTTTAAACTATTCATCTTTGAAGTCTGCACATAATCTATTTTCTGCTCTAGTAAGAAGACACACAACCGTTTGCCCTGCAGACATGGAAGAGCAATTTAGCTGGGAGAAAAATCAGTGCAGGACAGGAGGAGGGAGGAGTCTTGAGATGCAGCAAATAACCCAAGGCGAGGGGCTGCACCAATTCAGTTCCAAAGGGATGATTGTATCTCCTGGTGGCTCACAGGGGTATTTGTATCTGTTGTGTTAGTATAGGCTATGAGCTGACTGTATTGGTTGCTGCTGTCAGCACTGGCTATCCCCTTGCATAGCAGGTATGTTTGCAGCCTAAGCCCCCTTGCACCTGTTACAGAAGGTGTCCAGGACACATGCAAGTCTGTACCCACCCAGCAGCCCATGCTGCTGGAAACATCTGGTAGATACCTGTCCACAGAGAACAGTTCACGCTAAAGGTGGTGTACTTTGTCCCTGCTGGTGAAGTTAAGATCAGCAAAGTTCCCTTGTCTATTTCCATTCTTGAACAGCTCCCATCAGTCCTTCAGCAACAGGAGGGGCCAGGGATGTAGAGCTGATACTGTAGTGCTGATAGCTGATGCCAGCCATTTGAGCAGTTCAGAGAGTGGGTCCATATCTCTTCTGGTGCAGGTTGTGGGGCCATTAATACTTCCAGTGCACCACCCTTAGCAACTGCAACCTCTGTGTGTGCCTTGGGCCAGATATTAGAAGGGGTCTATCTGCTCATGATCTTGGGCCCCGTCCCTCCCCTGCACCTGGAGGAAGAAGATGCTTGCTGTTATAGTGTTTAGGTCTCTACTGAGGCTCTGGGTTGCTGTCACACTGTAAAGGACTGCAATAACAAGTGTCTGTAGGTATAGCTGTGAAAAGCATGTGGAATCAAAGGCATAAGAGGAGAGCAATATGGTGGGAAAAGAAGCAGAGAACAGGACTTTTTGGTTTATCCTTAAGTCATGGAGGAGATTGCTCAGAGAAGGCTGAGGCTTCCATATCCCTGGGGAGCTTTTAGTGCTGGAGCTTAATGGAAAGTGGTTCATCTTCTGCTTCTTTGTATTGACTGCAGTCTACAGCTCTTGCTTCCTCTTGCTGCTATTCCTGTGGGCAAGTGAAAACCCCCATCAATAATGAACTGGGATGAGAGAGCTGCTTTTCCACTGCATCTGTGGAAATCTCCAGGTTGCTAGAGCCACTTTGTTAGTATCTCCCCATCTGAAGAAGAAAAAGAGGGAAAAAAAATTATTCTGGAGTTCAACATGATGAAAATGGACAGAACTCCCCTTGCTTTACTTCTTTAGTGTTACCTCTTCAGGATTGTTAACCAAGAGCTTTACAACAGCATAGTATTGCTTACACTGCAATAGTTCACAGGTCTGTCTGATGAAAGAACAATTCAAAAGAAAGGACAATGTACGGATATTAGGTGTTGTAATCCATTCACTGAAAAAAGCCAGGTCTCCACTGAAAAGTAGTTAAAGGTCACCTCTCTGCCACCTGGGTAGTACCAGCCATCTGTGTGGTCAGCCTGCCAAAACCACTGTGGGTTGGTTCTCAAAGGGAAGAAGAGGTGTCATACCCAGAGGAAGTGTCTTCTTCCTTCTGGGCTACCTTCAGGTGGGCTGGGCAGGGAGGTGAGTGAAGTCGGAGTCAAGTGCTCTGCAGAAGCGCCTGCCTTGAGGTCGCCTGCGATGGGATGGGGTGCTGCAGCCCAGCTGTGGCTGGAGGGGCAGTGCTTGTGGGGATTAACATCTCCCAGCCATGCTGTGGCCATTGTTCTGTGCAGTGCAGTTTCTCTGTGGCAGGGGGTTGGAGAAGGAAGGAGGCTGTTGTGTATGAGTTTATGAATGTTGTGTATGGGACTCTGCTGGCTTGTTGTAGGAATGGACAGACCACAAGCTCTCCTGGAATCCAGAGGAATATGGAGGGATCACCGCCATCCGTGTCCCTTCTGAGTCCCTGTGGCTTCCAGACATTGTTTTGTTTGAAAAGTGAGTACCATGACTCCGGCTTATGCCAGAGCTTGGGCAAGGCATTGTCAGCCACTGTGAAGCTTGTGTGGGCTGTCAGAAGGCTGCTTCTTCAAGCAGTATGAATGTTGGCTTCCCTTGTGCTCCAGCTGATGGGTTGAAAGCAAGAGCTGTGAGGAGGTAGGTCTGGGACAAATGTAGTCTTGAACTTAGTGCTGTTTCTTCCTGTCCAACTCCTAGTGCTGATGGACGTTTTGAAGGATCCCTGATGACCAAAGCCATAGTGAAGTACAATGGGCTGGTGATCTGGACGCCACCAGCCAGTTACAAGAGCTCCTGCACAATGGATGTGACCTTCTTCCCCTTCGACAGGCAGAACTGTTCCATGAAGTTTGGGTCGTGGACATATGATGGTAGCATGGTGGACTTGATTTTAGTGGATGAAAATGTAGACAGGAAAGACTTCTTTGATAATGGGGAGTGGGAGATCTTAAACGCCAAAGGTATGAAAGGCAATAGGAAGGATGGGCTGTACTCTTACCCATTTGTTACTTACTCCTTTGTCTTGAGACGCCTTCCACTGTTCTACACTCTTTTCTTAATAATCCCTTGCCTGGGATTGTCTTTTCTAACTGTCCTGGTGTTTTACCTGCCTTCAGATGAAGGAGAAAAGCTTTCATTGTCTACATCAGTTCTTGTCTCCCTCACTGTTTTCCTTTTAGTGATTGAGGAAATAATCCCTTCTTCTTCCAAAGTCATCCCTCTGATTGGTGAGTACCTGCTGTTCATCATGATTTTTGTGACCCTGTCTATCATCGTGACTGTGTTTGTTATCAATGTCCACCACCGGTCTTCAGCAACTTACCATCCCATGGCTCCCTGGGTTAAAAGACTTTTCCTCCAGAAGCTGCCCCGGCTGCTCTGCATGAAGGACCATGTGGATCGTTATTCCTCCTCAGAGACTGAAGAAAAAGAAACCACCTCAAAATCAAAGCTCCCAGGGAAGCAGAAACACAAGCAAGGAAAAGATGGAGAGAAAATTGTTATTGCCTTTCTGGAAAAGGCAGCTGACTCCATCCGATACATTTCCAGGCACGTTAAAAAGGAGCATTTCATCAGACAGGTAGGTGAAGAGAGGGCAAGGAAGGGATCACAGTTTCCTTGGCAGTAATGGCTTCCAAGTTGTTACCTTTTCTGCATTCTTTTCCCTTTGCCTCTTCCTCCTGCTCTCATCTGAGACATGACCTGGGATCGTCTCCTGCCTGATAAGTCATATGTTTTCCAGGAAAGCACATTGCTTCAAGGAGAACTTGTGCTGTGGGAATGCCTGCTCTTCACAGGCACAAGAGGCCAGAGCAGCCTCTCCTGGATGAATTCTTGGTTTGGGATAATTTGAGAAACTTTTTCCTGCTTGAGCTGGAAATAGATACCAGTCTGGGAACTGTTGTATGCTTTGAAAGCGTATCTTTCTTAGTATCTATCTGAAGTATCAACACCTACAGGCAGGCTCTACAGCAGTTGCTAGGTCTCAGTCGTTGTCTCCCAGTGACTATACACTGCATAGCTGCCCTGTTTTGAGTGGGAGTCTTCCAGATCTCCCCCAGTATCAGCTCAGATTAGTCCCTAACTACCATCTTTCTCCTCTTCCTAACAATCCCCCTGACTAGTAAAATGGCAAATTACTGTGTGAATAAACAATGCTTCTCATGAGAGGGTAGGACGGCAATGCAGTGCACTTTGCAGCATATCGAGAGAGAAAAACTTCTGTTAGCACCCTCCAAGTAAAAGCCAGGGCTTTGTTTGAACTCTACTGAGAGGACTTCAGCAGAGTTGAACAGTGAATCAAACATGCAGTATGTCAGCATATAGTGCTCATGCCTAAAGCCTTCTGTTTGAAGCTAAAATAATTCTTAATGAAAATGTCCCCCTAACTGCTCTTTAAAAATAGCTCTTTTGTGTGTGCAGGGTTGTGCCAGTACTCATAATGTGAAATCCCCTTCCTGAATGCACACAGTCTGAGCCAAAAGAGCACTTAGGAAAGCACAAGCAAACGGGACCACTTGTATGGAGCCACTGTCCACATCAAAATGCCGTGCTGGAGCCAAGTCCTGGCACTTCATGGAAAATTCAGTTCTGTGGAAAGAAACTGAGTTCAATTTAAAGCCATCTTCAGGCTCAAATCTGTAAACTTTCATATGGGCACTTACTTAAAAGCTTTTAGACAGGCTGAAAGAAGTCTGATTACCATGTGTGTAAAACAATGGGATTATTTGGGGTTTTGAGTGACTCACAGCTATGGATACAGAAAAGGTAATCCATACCAGTTTGAGGGTGCAGCACACTTAAGACCGGACTTCTGGAACTGACATATGTGTAGCAGTTTCAACAGAGTACTGGGTTCATTACTGTTTCTGTTTGTTCTCCCTCTCTCCTTCCCAGGTTGTCCAAGACTGGAAATTCGTAGCTCAAGTCCTGGACCGGATTTTCCTGTGGTTATTTCTGGTAGTGTCAGTGACAGGCTCGGTTCTCATCTTTACCCCTGCATTACAGATGTGGCTGAACCGCACTTTGTAGAAAATGCTCACACAGCAGTATATAAGAAGTGCAATGCCAAGGGATGCTGGGGCCTTTTGATCTTGGTCTCTATTGTACAGGATGGGAAGCAACAGCAAGAACAAGGGAAAGTGATGGTAACAGTGGGCATTGGCTAGTGCTTTCTATCTTCATACAACCCTACCAGTTACAGATTTGGCTGAGACCAGAGAAAGGCTCAGTTCACAGTTGAGTCCTAAAGTGAATTGGGGTACACAGTTGGGTTATAAGTATTTTACTAATAGTCTGGTTATAGTACAATAAAAGATAATATTATTAGTAAAAATTGGAAATAGTACTTCTGGCACAATTATACTTAAAGGCAGATCTGCCAGTTAAAATGCTACTTTAGAAAAGAAGTTATAGGAACACAAATCAGTACTCAGTTTATCTACATTTCCAAGTAAAAAACATAACATCTGTACAGCTTGCTTTGTGCATGTGTCAGAGCTGGCAATTACACAGCACGTGGATCAGAAAAAGTACAAACACCTTTTAGATGGGATGTTCGAAACCTTGACTTTGTGGCCTCACCTTGGTGCAGGATCAACTCAACAGTGGCAGAACCTACCACTCTGTGCACTTGCTACCAGCCTTTATGGAATACACACTTCACCTCTCCTCTTGGCCATCAGGAAGCTACAAGGTGCTGCCCTCTTTTCAGAGATGCAATTTTGCCAGCTGCTCTATAATATACGAAAAGGCTGAACAAGTAAGGATTTTCCCCATGCTCTGCCTTTAGGAACTGTGGTTTCTGCCCCTGCTTGTTCACAGGACAAGTGGGAGATCACCTGAAGCATGTCACATGTAGAAAGGTGACTGCACTACTCCATAAGGCAATAGTGAACTTCCTAAATAGGTCAGTTGCAGGCAACCTGCAGACAATGTTTTCAGCAAATAAAACTTGCGGTTGGTACAGAAGTAGAGCTTCTCCTGAGAGCTGTGGGGTGTGCTGGGTTTAGCTTGTTTGTGTTTCCAAGCAATCCAGAATTTCCTGTGATTCATTTAAATGGGATCTGTCTGCATGATTAGAAACAGTTCTTAAAAGTGTAAGTGGTTGGAACTAGATGATCTTAAGGTCCTTTCCAACCCTAACTATTCTATGATTCTATTCTAAGTGTGACCTGACATAAAATGCACAGGTGTCTCTCACCACTTCTGCTGCGGCAGTGTTCAGGCCAACATGGAATGCTGTAGAAAATCCCATTCAGAACTTGCAAAAGGCTAGCAAGGGATATGGAGATCAAATTTTCAACAATCTAAATGTGAATCTGGTGTTAAAGATTTAGATAGCCTCGAAACTCTCTCCCTAGGGATGGAGCTTAGAAGGTATTAAAACTTCACACAGGTATTCTGATGCATGGATTATGTGTTGTCACCGGACCTCTGTGAGTTAATATAATCCCATCTTGTTGTGTCACTACAGAAAGTTCTGTTCACTTGTGCAATTAGTATTAATAAAGATGTATTTATTAAATGATTCTTGGGGTGACAGTGCTTATATGCTGGGGTTTGTTGCAGTTTTGTTGTCAACAAAGTCTAGATTGTAGCCCATTTTAGAAGACCTGTCTCAAATTGACTTCAACAGCGAGGGTTGTCAATGTTCTTGGAAAATCCTCATAACTTTTTAGCTCTGTTTGTGACTTTGAGGAGGGAGCATTCAGATCTGGTTATTATATTGCAGGAACCTAGAACAGGCCCATTTAATTTAGCATATATAGGCAATAGATGTCTTAATATACAACACTACCATGAATCTCTTGCACACTGACCTTACCACCAGCTGCTCATCTCTTATTGCACTAAGCCAGTTTGTTCCTGAAGCCAGTACTGTGGAACACCTGCAGGAAAGCACACAGGAAACTCTTCCTTCCAGCATTTACAGGCTCTTGGAATTATAGTGACAGGCCTTACTCTGAGCACTCCTGCAAGGGGCCTGCCTGCTAGCCATGACAGATGACAAAACCTTCTCCGGGCCAAGTGCTTCGGATGCTTAGCTGGCAGATGGTCCTGTTCTCACCTTGCAACACCTTGGTTGCCCACCTGCAGGTGAAGCATGGAATCAGACTCTACAACTCAGCGAGAGTTATGAAGCAGGTATGCTTATTATGGCGCCGGGTGCAAGGGGGATTGCTCCTCCTAACTCGCACACCGAGGGGTTAAACAAGGAAATATTTATTGCACACAAATATGCATATTCATTAAGTTCCCAAGAGAGTGGCGGGGCTATTACAATTAGTTTTGGTACTCATTATCATAAGTCTCCTCCCTTTTGGGACTTGTGCACTGCCCTCTGACGGTTATAGGCAGGGGTCTTCAAGATGAAGTAAGTAGTCTTCCTCATGGTGTACTTTCCACCTTTGGCACAGTTGGACGCCCCAGCAATCACAAAGCTAGCTGAAACCAGCCACATCTGTAAGTTTCTGATAGCTGGCAAAGATTTAGAACAGTGTGACCTTTGTACAAAACTTATTGCAAACAAAACAGAACAGGCAGACAAGGAGTATCGTAAGCTATCAGATGTTTGGGAGTCACTCTCTCCAAATTAGCTGGTAATTAGAAGGAAGGTAAGAAATAATTCACTCATTAGAAGCATGGTAAGAAATAATTTACTCATGATAGTAAGACTACTAAATTCTGTTATCACACCACAGACTTACAACACAAACATTGTTCTCTATCTTAGACCTAAGTGAAAAGTATTGTAACACTATGTTTTCCAGGCACTTGCTTTCCTTATACCACAGGCAACACATGGCTGTGTCTCACAGCTATGGCTGATGCCAGGCCGCTTTTTCTGCTTCTGCTGCTGAAGGTCAGCAGTGCTCACACCCTTGGAGTAGGAGATATATGAACTCTGCTCACGTACAGCCTTTGGGCTCTGGCCTTTTCGCAGTCTTGCTACTCATTATTTCCTTGTGCTGACTATGTCTGAGCTTCCCTGAACCTCTGTGCCACTGCCCTGCAAATGCATTCAACATGTCCCACAGCCTGGCCTGCTACTGAAAAACACAGCCAGGGAGGATACTGGGGCAGATAGTTCTCTGCTCCTTCCTGCTGCTCCACGTGCTCTATCTGCCTGTGGATGACAACATTGCAAACTGCAAATCTTAACCCCCCCAAGCAACCCTCTGCCTTACTACTGCCCCAGCATGTGTTCTGTGCACTGGTTTGCATTGACCTTAACACTGCTCCGCAGGACCATGTGTATCGTCATTCACAGAGAGACAAACATGGCAAACTCCTTTGAGCCTTTTGGTGGGGAGAAAGTGTCAAAATGGTCTTGGTATGGCACCAGCTCTAGTTGAAACTTTTCTTAGTATTTCAGTTAGAAGATCCCCCAGAAAGAGCTGGGACAAGCAAAGATGTCACTTCCATGTGGGTTTATGTCTGCTCAGAGATGGGCCTCTACTACAGCTTTCCTCAAGGTGAGATGCTTATTGTGTCACTCTCCCCTACTCTCTAATCAACCAATTGCTTTCACAAAGCTGGCAGGAGCATGCAAGGATCCCAGTCTGGAATATGCCAAACACAGCTGAAAATGGCAAAAGAAGGATCAAAAAGTTACTGGGTGGGCTGAAGGAAGAGGAAATAGTGCACTCAGGAAGAGACAGAATGTGACTTTGTAAATCTTACTTCCTTAGGCTGATGAGCTAAAAACCCGGTGAGGTCCAGAGGCAAGCCACAGCTATATGTAGTACTGTAAATGGCAAAGACAGGGAGCTGGTGCTGAGGCATCGAGGCCCCCTAACTGGAGGCAAGGAGCTGTGCAATTGTGAATGCTTTGACAAAAAAAAAGCAAAAGGGATTTTGCAAATGTCATCTTACTGGCTGTGGGGTAGTAGCTGTTGTGCCTAAGGCACCAATGCGGTACACCTTCAGACACAGAACTTTCATTGCTCAGATGGTCATAGACTGCAACAGTGAATGCTGGCAGCCAGATGGCTTTCCTGTAAAATGAAGCTTTCAGGCTTAAAATGCAGCTCTCCCCTTGAGATTCCTTTTCTTTCTGCTCCCCTCCTTTCTGATTAAGGAGCCAGCATAACAAATATCATTTAGTAGCATCTCTGAACACATCATAAAACAGGGAGTTTTTTTTTTAAAATGCAAATTCTTCAAGAAAGTATATTCCAAGATTGATATTTAATTGACAGGCTGATGAAGCAAACCATGCTTGTTCATATATCTGTCTGTCAGTTGCTACATAATTATGCACCATTAAGGGGGTTTACAGAAAATATGGTTTTCTCCTAGAAAAGCATGACTTTAGATATTTAAACTACTAGATTAAGACAGTTATATTATTTTCATTCCATCTTTATCTCTAACATGTACACTTAGTCAGTTTTATTCTCTTTATTATGGAGCATCCAAAAAGAGTAAAAGGCCAGCCAGGGACTTCAGAAACAGAGAATTATGCTTTCCAAGGATTGGTGACGTTCAAAGCAGAGACTGATACATGGCAGACACTGATAACACTGCACAGACACCAAACAGTTAAATTTAGAGCCTCCTATAAGAAAGCAATGCTTTTTACTCTTGCAGCCATTGGCTTTAATTGAAATGGTGTCTTTTAGAGAAGAATCCTTCAGCATGAACTCAGTGACATCCTGAACAGACATGGGATCTGAGGGTAAACTGTCCATATAGAATGGACACATAAAATACGCATCTACAGTGTTTTGGGATTAAACACAGTAGGACTGGGAAACCTACCTGGTTGTACAGCAGCAACCTCAGCCCCAAAGTTAATGCCCCTACAGTTACAGGTTTGCATACACAGCACTGACTCATGAGGAGTGAGCAAAGGGAAGATTGCTGCAGAGCTGTTCAGCCCAACATGCCTAGCTTTGTGAATGTTCAGGATAGCCAGCCTTCTCCTGCTGGGGTTTGCGTAACCCAAGTTGGTCAAATCAATCCAATGCTCTAAAGCCAATACTGTCTGCAATGAGTAGTGACCTAGAGACAAAACCTTCCCTGCTGGCCTTATACCCGAGATAGAGCATGCAAGGGTTTTTGGAGTAGAACCTGTAGACTGGGACCGCTGCTAACCTGACAAGAGAAATATGGCTTGGAAAACGTACTGAAGCTCATGTAAGTCTTGGTACTTGGTATCATGAAGTAAAGGGGCACTATGGTGGCATGCGAAGTAGCAGGGTTTCAAATGTCACAGAAACATGTAATTTTCAAATATAGAGTAACCACATTCTAATACTAAGTCAGTTTGCCTTCAACTGTGATTAAGTGCATAAGACCTGTCTGACCGCTAACATAAATGTAAACACACGCTTTGTTGATTTGGGACTCTCATTTGTGCACATATATTGTGGAAGATGGGAAGCCCTTATTTTACATTGTATTGAAAATGTTACAGTGTCTGGGGATTAGGGTTTTTTGTGCTTTTATTGGCTGTTCTCAAAGGACAGGAGAAAGACCATTGGTACCGTCAGGAGGACTGTGGTAGCTCAGCTAAGCACCATGCCAAAAAACTAGCTGTTGTACAGGGAGAGAAATAGAGAGAAAATGTAAATTAACTCAAAGCTGAGGGAGAGCTATAATTAGGAGAGAAAAATTAAGCCAGGTAGAGTTGCCTTTGAGCAATGCACTCAGAAGCGCCAGAGCTGACCTAGTAGCTCCCTATTCTGAAATCAAGGGAAAAGCTCAATAACTTCGTTTTGCTCCTCTGATCCTCGGTGTGATTGTTATTGCTGATCTCACTGAGGGAAAGACTCTATGCTCATCTCCCATTTTCAGTCCTCTTCTTGTTCTGTTTTAGGCTGTTTGCTTTCCCAGTGGACCCTTCCCTCTCCTTTTCCTTTCCTCTGTGGCTGGATGCTGAAGGGGTGATGAGGAAAGGGGTTATGTAAGAGGACAGATATACACGGAATAGTTCTGAACCGAAAATGAACCAAGAATAGAAGTGGATAAAAAGCAGTGGATCGAGTTACATATCTGCTATTAGTGGCTGGATGAAGAGCCCTGCAGTCCCAAACACACAGAGGATTATAAAAACCCAGAGGAATACTCTGTCTATTACCATGGCTACGTATTTCCAATCATCTTCCACCTGCAAAAGAAAAAAAAATGAAAAGGATGAACTACGTGTAATGTAACGTGCAGTTGCAAGTTTTGCCCAGAGAAGTGATAAATGCCCCATCCCTGGTGGTGTTCAAGGCCAGGCTGGACAGAGTCTTGGCAGACACGGTTTAGTGTGAGGTGTCCCTGCCCATGGCAGAGTGGTTGGAACTGGATCATCTTAAGCTCCTTTCCAACTCTAACTATTCTATGATTCTATGACATTATGGAATAGAAATGTCCCTTTTGCTTTTGAATGTGAGGAAGAACATACATGCAGTCAAGAATGTTGCTTGTTGTGCTTATAGTTGCTGCAATTTTAAATGTCTTTAGTGGGGGCTCATTTTCTAATAGCATTTACCACTCCTGGCTGGGAACACCCAGCACAGTCCTAGTGTGCTGAATTTTTCTGAATAGTCAAGCCTGTTGACAAGCTATGACTGTGATGCTGACATTAACAAACAGGACCTGATCATTTGGTGGATGCAGAGTGGGGTAGTTTAACAGCAGGCACCATAGCTGCTCATTACTAGACCTTGTCAAAGAATTTACCCTGACAGTGCACACAAGAGTTTGCTGTTCTGGCCTGCACACTGTCACTGCAACCAAGCCCCACTGACTTCAGCAAACTGGACAGCTGGTAACATGGACTATAGCAAAGCATGGGTCCTGACTGAGCAAACCACAGTGTAGTGTGCTAAGCAGGTCAGAGTGGATTTTGTGTGTCTGAGATACACCTTAGAAACACATTCAATGGAGCTGTTATCCTTTAAACTGTACTTACATACAAGGAGCACTGCATCAGAACATTCACACATATAAAACTAGTGACTGGTTAAGAGCTCTCTGCTGGGGGATGTTGCACCTGTTTTCCCAGTTTCTTAATGCTTTGCTCCAAGAGGCTGCTGCTATACTTCTTGGGAAAGAAAGTGCAGCAAGAACTCCAGCAGCTGTAAATGTTTCCACCATTTTTGAATGGCTTTTATTTGTAGGCATGATACCACCTATACAGATTTGTATGTCTGGCCAAAGCAGAAGAAGCCTGCAGAATTGTTTCCTTGGTGCTCTCCTGAGAACACACCCCCTTTTTTCCCCAAAGGGAGGATTCTGAATGAGAAATCCCACTTCCCATCACCAGTACATTTTGAAAGGTAAGATACAGAGCTGCTGATGCACACATGAGACTTAAGAATACAATTTCATGTGTCAGGAGAGATTTGCAGCATGCAGATCAGCAGAAGTGTCAGTGGAAGACGTATCATGAGCTGTGTAATCAAGGTGGCACGTTATTTAGACTACTTCATGCAAAGTTTCGTCTCTGGAGTGCACAGGAGTCATAAGCTGAATATGGTACATGGATGTGTTTCATGCAGCTGGTGTGGCAGTGAGAGCAGGGATAAAATGTTGAGGTCAAGCAAAACATTAAGGGCATAGGTATTAGCAAGGCTCAGCTCAAACCCCATCCTCCTCTGTGCTGACAGATTACTGTCTGTTGCCTTTGGCTGACATCCTATGAATTCAGTCACCATGCATTAACAGTAGCATTTTATTCAGAAAGTTGTGGACTTCTTTTACAGAAAAAACTTTCTCTTCAGGACACACGCACACACAAAAAAGAAGTAATTATTTTGTTGCACAGAAGTTGCATGCATTCGTGTTGGTTTCAACTAAATATCCTGATAGAAAGAATACCTTTCAACGTTTCCCTCACAAAGTATTTGCATTTTTCAATACAAATACCACAGTGTTTAATTCTGAAATGGTTTTTGTCACCATAGAGCATCTAAAAAACTTCAAAACCAAAAGCAAACGTTTTATGTCAGATCAACAATAAATGTTTCATGAGATTCTAAACACTTTTTAAAAACATACTGAAGTTTCAGATAATCCCTATTCCTTTCAAGGCCTGGGTGTGGGGGATGTCAGATACTCCTTTTTTTGAGGTTCTTTTAGTTGCTTGTGTTTACACCTGGGGATGTGGCCCTGGAATTCTCTAAATTCCAATGTGCAACATCTTCTATGACAGTAATCCCAGTTAGGATGAAAGATTTGCAACCTTACACCAGCAAATCTATTAGGTCAAACGTCAAGTTTCATTTTTATATCTCTTTTTTTTAGCCCATCTTCCCCCAAAACTCAAGTTTCATTTCAGCATATGTTTGTCATGGCAGAAAACACTACATTGCTGAAGTCACAATTAGTTAAATCACTAAAAATATCAGAACACACAAGACTGAAACAAAGTACAGACAACAGCATTCTGAAAGGAATATCTTTATGAGACTTACCACTCTTTGAGATTAGTCCTCCAGATCAACCACTGCACTGCTAGACAAGCCCTGTTGTTTAAAAAGCAGTTCCCAAAATTTGCTTGTTCCATTACCAACGCAGAAAAGCACCCTGCTTGGCAAAAAGCATGCCTTGTATTGAGATGTCCCTTCTTAACAAGGACTGAGCAGCTGGTGAGCAGTGGAAGAGTGTTGCTTCTGAAGATCTACAGAAGCAGGGCTGGAAGAGAACTTGAAACACCCTGTCTAGTCTATCCCCTGCCCTGTGGCAAGATCAGCTCTGCCTGAATCACTGCTGATCAGAGTGCGTTCCTCATGACACAACAGGCTGATATTCCTCTGCTTTGCTTTGAAGGGTGAGCCTTATGTCTAATCTAAAACTGTCTTGCCTAAATTATCCACGGGGGATAGAGGAAAACCAGATGAAATCACTGGGGTTTTTTTCCCTTCCCAAGTGGAAGATTTATTTTCTCCCTTTCTGTAGGAAACTGACCCATTTACAGGTCAAAGCATTTTTTTCTCAATACCTGACAATTCCAGTTCCTCTGGGCTGCCCTCCTAGGTCATGTTTTCACTGCTGTAAGTGTGGCCCCATGCCCAGCTAAGTGGTTCCCTCCCTTACCTCTTTGGTTTCATTTTGAGATCTCATGTTCTCTGCGATGAACTGAACACTGCTAATGACATCCTTCACTTCTGGGGAGTACTCCATGTGCTCTGCCACCCATTTCAGTGATGGATGGCTCAGTTGTCTTCTTTTGGTGGTAATGAGTTCAGCTGCATTACTACAGCGACTGCATCGTCGCTCCTTGTGTAACTTGGTATCTTTGCGCTTGCTGTGCTTTGACTTTCCTGGTGTATGGGCTGATCCTTTCTTGTTTTTTCTGGACAAGTATTTTTTCTGCTGTTCTAGTGGTCTCTGCATCAACAGGACTTTGGGAAGCAGGTTAAGAAAGACTGTTTTTACCCATTTGGGCATTGTGTGTGTGGTTGGAGTCCTGTAATGTATGTTCAGGACAAACACTGTGATGACAATTGAGAGAGTCACAAATATCATAGTAAATAGTAAATACTCTCCTACAAGGGGAATTACTAAAGAGGTGGAGGGGATTGTTTCTGTGATCACCAGTAAAAAGACAGTCAGAGAAAGGAGCACAGAGATGCAGAGAGTCACTTTCTCGCCACAGTCAGATGGCAGGTAAAAAACTAACACAGTCAGGAATGAGATGAAGAGGCAAGGAATGATCAGATTTATGGTATAAAACATGGGCAACCTTCGAATATAAAAGGAGTATGTTATGTCTGTGTAGATCTCTTCACAGCAGTTATATTTGATGTCATGTTTGTAGCCAGAAGCATCAACGATTTCCCATTCGCTATTTTCCCAAAAGTCATTCATATTTACTTTGGATCCTATGATCAGAAGATCAATTTTGGCTTTGTCATAGGTCCATGAGCCAAATTTCAGTGAACAGTTCTGATGGTCAAATGGGAAAAAGGTAATATCCATAGGACAGGAGCTTTTAAAAATAGCTGGTGGTGTCCAGGTGATCATTCCATCATAGTGAAGGAGGGCTTTGGTCTTGCCTTCAACTTGAAAATCTCCCACAGCACTAGAAAAGCAAAAAGACAAATAAAAGAAAATTACTATGAAAGTAGAATGTCTTTCATGGACACTGCAAGAGGACACATACGAGAAAAAGGATAAAATGGAAAAGTGTTCATCATACTTATTATACAAGACAATATCTGGTTTCCAAATCTTATCTGCTGGTACCCGAACAAATTCAATACCATCATATTCTCTGGGATCCCATTGCAACTTATAGTCATTCCAGATCTGAAAGAAGAACAGAAAGGAATTTAAACCTCTTGTATTATCAGCAAATATTTGCTTCTCAGATCTTCCTGTAAAATGACAGGCTATGATAAAGACTGAAAGTGCAGCACATGTAGAGGGGGACAATCATCTGAAAGACAGCAAGGCCATGACCAGGGGAAACACTTGACTTTTGTGAATATTACTCCATTGATTTGGCATTGCCTGCTCTGTGAGGGGATAGAACTGATTTCCATTGCTGCCATGCTGAGATCTCTTCTCTGTCTTGTTACATCAGTATAGGCCCTTACCTGTGCAAGGTTACCTCCACACTGCAGAGAGGAAATACATACAGGCCTTACTGTTCCTGTCTTGAGAGTGCACCCTGCAGCATAGAGGAGGCCAGCATGAAAGGAGACAAGCATCCTAGTGAGTAAGGAGGTATGTACGCACACCAACAGATGATTGCTGTCTGCAGACATTATTGATTCCACAAGGGTAGTGAATTACCAAGTTAGGGGCAGTGAAGGATGCTCAGCAGCTATCCTGTATTGCTGCCCAGTGCCCTACCAGGGGCCATGTTCCAAGCTTTAGCAGACTACCCTGAAGATCCTGATCATAAGTACTGTATCTTGTACAGAAAGCTTTGCGTGGACCACAATCAGTGCCTGAAGGAAACATGTTTTTTGTGGAAGTTGGCTTGGTTTGATCAGTATTTATGGTCCTCTAAGGATCTCTGTCTATGTGTAAATGCTAAATCTCCCAGGAGAAACGGATGCATGTTCCTTTTGTCAGTAAATGCTTTAGTTGAAAACTTCAATATGAAGATGACCTAGTGCTGCACAGCTGCATATTTAATCATTCTTTAATTGGTACATCTACCAGATAAACCAATGATCATGAAAGTGGGGGAGAATATATCACAGAGGAAAGATGGGAGATGTAAATTCTTGGAAATAAGAATAAATAAATGATTTCTTTCAAATATGGCTTTGGTTAAAGGTGCTTCTCTTTATTCATAGCTTTAAAATCCTTGTTTTGAAAACAAGCACTTATTCCGTACATGTAGCTTTCAAAGTAAGGTAACACGGGCGATCACAGCAATGCAAAATGCGTGAGAAATGCAATGCAGTCACTTACGTGCCTTAGCCACAAATTTGTTTCCATAATCTGATTGACTTCATCCTAGAAAGAAACACAGGAATGTAAGTCTTCACCCCATGAATAAATTACAGTATCCAGAGATGGCCAACTTGTTTGATAAAATAGGAAACCAGAACTTCACATTAACTGATTAACTGGCCAGGGTTTTTTCTGATTTACTTTTACCTTGATTTATAATGCCTTCATTTATCCCTGGCTGCTGTTGAATGTTGCCCCTCACAGTTTGCCTGTCACTTCATTATGGACTTAACTGTGTACTTTTTAATCAAAACGCAGCATCTGTTCTGTGGATAATTTGCTTCACAGAGCAGACTTTAGCAAGGGTTAAGGTCAGGTTTTGCTTCTTGTACAGTCCCTCTGCCCTGCCCAGCAGGTCTGCCATCTCAGACACACTCACCCATATATACAGTGCACCCCAGAACACACAACCATCATCCCTGCACTTTGAAACAGCACTTTGCAGGCTACACAGTGGGCTCCCCAGAGAGGCTGTGGGTGTCTCATCCCTGACACTGTTCAAGGCCAGGTTGGATGGAGCTGGGACAACTTGGCCTAGCAGAAGGTGTCCCTGCTTGTGCCAGGGGGGATGGAGCTGGATGAGCTTTAAGGTCCTTTCCAGCACAAATCATTCTATTTTGAAACAGACTGAAAAAAACTTGCAAAAGAAGAAGATTCTATCTCTCAAGACCACTGAGAAACAATATGGACTACTAAAGAGCTAGCCCACATGCTACATGATGCAAACACAACCAGGCTAGCCCTGTGGAGAATGACTTGAACTGCTGCTCTGAGTGCCAGAGGCTGCTGCCCAGGGTGGAGTGATTTGATGCTACAGAGTAAGCAAACCAGTTTGTGTAGTTTGAACTGCTCATTTGAGCAACTGGAGTAACTCAGCTGATAGAAAGAACAGCAAAGGTCTCAGCATGTATACAAGTGTGCACAGGAAAATGTCAGCTACAAGTGCTGCAGGTGAAACCATCATGATTACATCTGCTACCTTAGTAACTTTATGTGCTTGCAACCACCCCCAGAACAAAGCAGTATTCAGTAAGCAGCCTCACCACATTTGTGAGCTGGGTAATGGCCACTTCAAAATACACAGTAACAGGATCAGACACATTTTCCACTGGCCTGATGAACTGGTTGTACTGGGAGAAGAGTTTATGAAACAACCGTTCCTCTGATTCACAGCCTGTGGTATCTGAAATAAAGAACAGCTACGTCAGAGGTAAGGAAGAGGGAAAGAAGGTAGTAGGTAACATACTAGTTCATGCTGTATTTCTGGATGCTGTGCTTGTGACCATGTATCAAGACATAGGAGCACAGACAGAAGAGGGCTGCCAGTTGAAAGCATTCTTCCACAGGATACCGCCCACTGCTACTTCTGTTCTCGAAGTGTTTCCTATGCTAGATCTAGCCTGTGAGCCTCTCTTTTGCCCAACCACCCTGCTATCAGACCAAGGTGGCATAAAGCAGTATGAAGCAGAAAATGTAAAAATGTGTTGGATTTCATCTTTAGGAAGGTTTTTAGGGTAAAATTGAGAGTTTATGAAAAGCATAGCTACTTACTCAGAAATTAAGGTCTTGAGGCTGCACTACTGGGTCTAAATCTTTGTCAGAGACCCTGATCAGCTTGTTATAATGATGCCTCCTAGTCTTAAAAAATATGACTACATTTTACCCCCATATTGGTTATTTCAGCTCTTCAAATAGCACAATTTTTGCTCTGAAAGAGGTTGATTTATTAAGTTCTATGAGAAAAAAAGTGGAATTAGTAAAATTTCTTATAGAATAGCAGGCATCTTTGTAATACAGACCTGTTCTTTGGGAACAAGCAGATCATAGCTGTAACCCCCAGTCAACACAGGACAGACTGTGTGGCTTAGGAGGAAAAAAGTGTAAGAAAGGCCCTTAGCTGCCTCACTGCTTGCTCTTCACATTGAGCGCAGCTATGTTACCAAAGCTATATGATGATGCCAACAATATTACTGATACAACTGAGGGAAAATTTGTCTTTCAGATAAGTGGTCGTAAGTTTTTGTGTCCCAGATTGCGCTAGAACATATCAGTAAAGAAATCATGATAAGCCTTTATGACTGCAAATTTGAAACACAGAAGGGTTTTGTGTCAGGCAGTGTGGACTCTGTCTGGCACAGCACGGAACATTTACATTTTTCTTCAGTGCACACAAGGGCCTGTGGTTGCCCAGATGTCCTACAGGGAGCTGCTCAGTCTCTGTTTTCATGATTAGGCTGTCCTTCCCCAGGTTTTTCTGCCTCAAAGGTATGCTCAAAGCATGCTCAGGTTCTGGGGATTATCACAAAAGCTGAAATGTCGGTTATTGGTGACTCACAGATATGAAAAGAAAAATCAAGTAAAATTTCCATAACCTGATATTTTGTTTCATCTTTTAGCATCATTCAGAGAAGATATATGAACGTCTGTAAAGTCTGGATGTTTGTGTATCACATAGTGTGCTATTCAACAAGAAAATTTCTATTTCCTTTTCAGGCTTCCCCATCACCATGTATTGAACTGTGACTAGAATTACCCTACTATGGGAACATGAATTTCTTGTTAAAGTCTCAAGACTAAAGCCAGTAAGTCTAAAATCATGTTTGATTTGAAATTTCCCTCCTGGCTTTTTAACAGACACGTGCCTTAAAAACAAAGTAACAGGGACAGGCAGGGGTTTCAGACTTTCATTTATATATTTCAGTTACAGATTCTTGTCCCACTGGGGCTGCTTTAAGACAATGCCTTCTGCCTTGCTAACACAGGCACTGTAATTCATATGTGTCTTGGTCATCAGCAGAAGTGAGACTTTAAATAAAAATAAAAGCATGTAATGTCTTAAAAGAAAAAACCCTGCAGAACCTCTCTGAGACTTGTGCATGCAAATGACTTCAGCTCATTTAACCACAGATCACAAACAATGGTGAAAAAAATACATCATGTTCTGAACTCTGAAGGTGTGAGAGCCAAACATGCGCATCGTTAGCCTGCATTATTTAAGCAACTGCAAATTTAAGTATCAAGTGAAACTACTATAATTCCTATTTAATTTTCATTCTTTGCTAGAAACAGTTCCTCAATTAGTTATCAAACCAAAATTAAGTGGTTTATGTGTAAAAACCAGTATTGCTTTAGTTCTTTTAAAATATTGTTACAGACTTCAAGTTAGAAATAGCTGGTAAAAGCTTTACATTGAATTCACTCCAGGAAAAAAAAAAAAAAAAAAAAGAAAAAAACAAGAAAAAAATAAAAAGGC
>NDXB01020545.1:154426-170619 GCA_002631895.1 Agapornis roseicollis
AAAAAAAAAAAAAAAGTAGAGATAATGACTAGGAAATATTTTAGAGGCTAGTATCAAAGAGATCCTACCTTTAATCAAGGATGTGAACATGAATGCCAACACACAGAAAGCAGGGTAACAGCAACATAGCCACCTCTCAGAATGCATTGCTAGCAGCAGAGTAGACCTTCCTTTTGAAAAGAGAGATCTGGGGAAAGAAACAGAAGGCAAGAAGACACACGAGCCCCCTGGACAGTAAGGAGTCCACACAAAGATGGATTTCAGTTTCGCATTTGCAGGCAACTGCAGTCTGCTGAGCAGAGCCTTGCAGAATTGCTCCCACTATCACGAGGGGAGGAGGGATGCAGAGAGAAGGGAGCTGGGCAGCATCCTATCAGGTGACTTTTAACATATCCAGTCACCCGCACCCTTGCCTCAGGGGGAATTATAAGAGTGCAGGAGAAAAAGAGCAGGCAAAACACAGGGTAGCCAGTGTGGAAAGGGGGAGGAATTCAGTCAGCCCTTCACCCCCTGGTTGAAGAACACTCATCCAAAAGCAGCTGCTTTGGCTATTGCTTCGTGCTCACCTGAGTGAGTTTGTCAGAATATGAAGAGGCAAAACAACTTCAGTGTCTTGGCTGAGGACCAATTCTGCAGCAGGAGAAATGGATGCTGTATGGTTTTAACACCTCCACCAGAAACCATCTAAGCTTTGAAATAAACACAGCACCATGTGACAGTATTCTGTATGAATAAATCTAAGGCAAGTAGATTTTTTATTGCCATGTGACATGAGCAACTAAGCATGAGAAGTTCTTTCCTGACAGACAAGTTATCTCACAACATCAATTTTTCTGTCATTTCTTGTGTGTGCAGTGACTCCTGTGCCAGAATCCTGCGAGTGTGGAAATGGAGCAGTAGAATAAAGGAAAAACACCACACACTGCTACAAAACTACCCAATATGCCAGATTCACTGGGATAGAGTGTCAGTTTTAATCAGAGAAGTTAAAAACACCAGAGATCATAATCCTGAAGAGATTAATGTATTCACTCCTCAACTGTTCAGTATACATGTCCTTGCAACAGGAAGGTCCAAAGAGGCAAAGGGTCTGAGAAACTGGCCCTATTTAACTGCAGGGGAGTGGGAGGCACCACAGGTTACTTGGTGCCATCCAACCTCCCAGGAAGCGGCTGGGACAGGGGATATCCTTTATGTGTACTTAATCCAGCATGAACAAGTCTGGGTGGCTGGATGAATGATTTGATCAAAACAGAAATGATGCTGATTTCCAGGCAGTTACATTGTGTAAATGTGGAGAGAAGGGAAAAGCTTTAAACAGAAAAAGAATGCCCTTCATACTGCAGAACAGAGGCAATGCTGCAGCTCAGGATAAGAAAGATATATCTGTACATGAGCTGTTAAAATATAGGAAGAAGGAAAGAGGTCTGTCTGGAAGAAAGACTTAGAAGTGAGTTGCCTGCATAGAGAAGGTACCTGAGGTGGACAAAGTCACCCATGGCAAATTTTGAGGGATGAAAAGGCAGTCCTGGAGAATTACTAACAGAAGCCCTACTCCAGAGCTCACTGGAGTCTGGGAGCCTGGAGCAAAGAGATGAGAAAACAAAAAGATCAAACTTCAAGAGTGTCTGAAGGGCTCGGAGTCATCTTGCACTCTCTAAAGCCTCTAACCAAACATGGTTGTAAGTGGATACCACAGTGCATGGGTATGAGGCATCTCCAAGCTGAATTTTACATTCTCCTCACAAATGATTTTAAGATGAGAATGTGGGCTTCGGTATAGTGATTTTTCTTGTAAATTTCCGTTCTGCCAACATTTTCCAAGCAAAAATTTAAAACCCACAAAAATATTTTGCTTTGTGTGAGTTTTTTCCAAATTGCAGTGTTTGTTAGAATGGTGTTAACAGTCCAGATCCATAACCTTACAGTTTTCTCTCATTACCCAATGAATCTCATTCTTCCTCCTTGACTGTTGCCCATGGTGTACTGAGACTAATAGAACCACAGGATGCCTGTGGTGGCTGTAGTCATGGCATATGCACTCCTGTTAGAATACCAGGGCTGTTAGAAAGATTACATAAGATAACATAGTCAGATGCAGTTTGAAAGCAAACTGACACCAAATTTAAATATTTTGGCATTTCCAAAAATACTGTCAGGACAGAGAATTGGGTGTGAGAAGTCAACATATCTGCAAACGCATACCTGGGTTAAACTGAAAGGTCTTCAGAGATCAGGGTAACGAGTCTGTTCCCCATCCAGAGAGAAAGAGCAATGGCAAGCCAACTTGAGGTAAAGGTCTGCTTTGGTATGGGAGGAAGCATCTGGGGAAGCAGGCAGAGTTAGGAGGCAATATCAGTCATTCAGTGAGCAGGTGGCAGGAAGGATTGTGCCATAATTGCCCTGCTTATAGGGCCCTGCTGGAAGAGGTGCTGCCTATGGGACAGACTGAAAGGGAAGGCAGAGTTCAGACTGGGCCATAACAAGCAGCTGATGAGTCATCCAGACAGGATCCAGAGTGACCAGATGAAGTACTGCTTCAGCAATAAGAAAGCCAGAAGGGAACAGAGCAAAATGTTTGTGAATCATTGCTGCTAGGGAAGGTACCTCATTGAATCTAACATGAACCGGCCAATGAAGGCATCGACATGCCAGGATCAAACGTCAAGAACATACAGATAGGCTTTCACCATCTTTTCATTCCATGTGTAGAAGAAGAGGCTGATTTAGTCCCTTTACATGTGCTTTTGTTTTCCAAGAACACACTGGCTAGGAGAAAAATCTCTGGCCTCTTTTCTTCAGGTGAGGTAGCTTAGACAGAAGAAGATAAGAAGCTTTCAGGGATGCACGAAATCTGCCCACTATAAAGGTTTCAGGCGCTAAGGGTGCACATTACCACTGGAGCTTGAGGCTGTAAAAGTTTTACAGTGTTGACTGTGGAAAAAAAACAGTTAGGACCTATATAGAGAGTTGCCTGTGTGCCCTGTAACTCCGCCTGAAGGCACATGCCCCAGTGCTACTGGCAATTCTAATGACAGGTCCTGCCAACCTTTCTCTAACTACCACTAGGCAAGTGAATTTGCATGTAGGGGTACCTGCTCTATTTTCCATTGCTGGTCTAGAAGCACTGTGAGGGGATGAGCTGCTTCTCACAGTTTTCTTGCTCCCGTCTAGCCATATGTTTGCTTTTTGTGTCCTTGCTTACTGTGTCCTGTCCAAGCTGTGAAGATGGCATGGACCTCAGCAGCATTGCGTCTTATGTCTTCTCTGCTACTTACTACTTTTGCAAGCAGACAACTGTTAAGGAAGTAATCAATCCAGCTACAGCTTATTCTTACCTGGATTTTCACATGCAGTTCTTCCCTGGGCATGGGATACCTACTGCTAATAAAAATTATGCCAGAGCAATAAAGCTGTAAAGGGAGAGTGAAAGTATCAGTCAATTCTCACATCTTGCTGGCAGTTCTCTAGTCAGCCTTGTACAGCTTCTACATTAGCCAAGTTAAGGTAATGAGGGAACTTGGTAAAGCTCCAGACAGGGGAGATTCCTGAGAGTGGGAGATGCTTTGCTTGAGCAGAAAAAAAAAAAGACAAGCTCTAACAGCAGAGGTATAAAGCTGCATTGAAAGAGCTAAGTGATGAAGGACTAGTTTAGCCTGCAGAGTTTGTTGGGACTAGTGCTTCTCTCATGCCTGTGCTGCATGTGAACTCATCTGCTTGTGAGCACTAACATTTTACCCTAAAATGCTCTGTTCTGATTCATGGCATTTGTACACTGTCACCTTCCAGGTCTTACAAGCTAAGCTGCTATTCCTTGTTAGGTATAACTCCAGCTGACTGTAGAAATAAAGCAGACATTTTAACTATTCAAGGCACTGCATACTTTAGGCAGGGAAGCAGAGGCCATCTCCTGTACGTGCACACGTGCAGAGCCATGCACTTCCATCTGTGTGAAAACTGGCATATCTTCTACATAAATGCTTGACATGGAAATCCAACTGGCAACACCAGCCTGACAAACCCCAAATTCTTTACAGACCCAGTATAATTTCATACAGCTGCACAGAAGCAATACCACCATTCTTTTCTTTAATTATTCTTCTGTGGAGTGAAAGCCATAGGGAAGTGGAGAAACACATCTCTTCCTGGGGCACTGAAGAACAAAGCATTATATCGCTCTTTGCTCTGACCTTTCACATGCCTTCTCTGTGCCAATTACAGGCTCATGTGCTCAGAAAGTTTCTATTAACCTCTGTTAGCACTGCAGTTGGGATGCCCTGTTTTGTTTGACTCCTGGGGATCACTTCAATAAACCAGGCTAATATAGCATTCACCAGTAGAATATTAGGAATCCAGTTTTCTACCACACTGCCACACTGGCAGATATTCAGCTATCATGGGTGCATTTCCAGGTCATCACCCTTTGCTTAAGTGTTAGCACAGTCCAGTTTGTCACGTCTCACACCCCAATTAATACAGTCACACAGCTGGTTCATCTCTTGCACTCCCTACAGCAAAGCCTGCATCTCACCCACATGTAAACCATGGACTTTGGCTGATCTCCTGCTCTGGAGCCTCACGTGCCAATAGTGTTTGCTCTCTGATAAAATAGGCACTGACCAGTGGCTTCTAGTGTTCAGGAGATAAGAAGGATGAATAGGGATGGAACTTCAGTGATACTGTGTGCAAATGTGCACAGTGATACACTTATGCTTTGGTTCATTTAATTACATTAAAGCTTTGTGTGTGTGTGTGTGTTAGATTTTAAATGATGGGTGGAAAGAGGCCTTGTAGCTTACATTGATTAGAGAATTTCCACATACTGAGCACAGAATTTCTGTAGTTCAGTAGCTTCCACTGTGATACAGTCCTTTCTTCCTTTTGTTTTGAAGAGGCTGAAGCACAATACCTCTGTCAGACATCCCCCATTGCACCAGCTATAAAGTCTGGTAAGTCAGGCAGTCACTACACACTGAATAACCAAGTACATTAGTGAGGATGCCTGTTCCCATGATGCTGCCTGCTAAGCAGCTGCAGTAACCAGAGTACAACACGAAGATCCATCTTTTATAAGATGCATCTCCAAAGCACCTTCCATTGCACATATGGGGTCAAACAGCATGCATCTTTTATCTCTAAACTTCCCATACCTCAACAGCTTTAAGCATTCCTCCTGTTCTCTTCTGATCCCTAAGGAGTACAAAGCAGCACACACAGAAGCCAGGCAGGAGCTATGTGTATGCTGATTAGTGGACTGATGTATATGTGCTGGCTGGCCATGTGGCTGTTTCCAAATGAGATTCATAGTCTGTTGCTCCTTCAGATGGGGAAAAATGAAAATATCTGGATTCTTCCCTTTGTGCAGTTTTTTAGTTCACACCAAATTTAGAGGAACTTCCTTTCCTCTAAAATTCATTATAAATTGGCCTTTGGAGGGACCAGAGAGTACACACTGACAATGTAGGGGGGAAGGGGGGGAAGGATGGCATAAATATTATTTGAGAAGGAAGCTAGGCTGAAATAAAGAACATTTTTTTCTATTCCTGCTATAACCATTAGCAACACACACAGAAAATAAAGCCCTTGGACAGGAAATAAGTAAAATACAGTACATCTCCCAGTTTTTATCCCCAAATCTGGTGTAGGAAGAACACCAACCACTTGGACAATCAGAAAAGAGATGCAGGTTAGGCCTTCTCAACATTGGTGTATCTCCTGGAAGCTTCTTGCCCACGGCAAGCCCAAGCGCAGCAGCTCTTGTTTACATGGCAATAAACACTGTATCCATTCATGTTTCATTGAACATCAGACTCCACCCGGGATAGAACCCTCAGAAATGCCCCAGATCCAGACCCGGCAGCTTGACATTCCTCTGCAATTTTCTGTCAGAGGATGGAAACTGAAAAACAGATGGGTGAGGGAAAAGCTGTCATCAGACTGGACATTTAAGCAAACCTCTGTGCCTTGCTAATGTTGGAGGAAAGCCTTAACAATGCACTGGATCCTCTGGAAATATAGCTCCCAGCTGGCACATCAGCCTATACCAAAAGAAGCACCCTTTGAGAGAACATATAAAAGCATGAGGTTAAAAGTCCATGTCAGCAGGAATTCTGACATCCACTTCTCAGATTTCCCCTACAATAAAATTAAACCAGTGCACCTATACCAACACCAATACCTATAGCTCCTCTTCCTAAAAATGTTGGAGGACATAGCCTTTTCACAGATCATAAAGAGGCCAAAAACTGTTTGAAAGTTGTCAAGACTTCAGTCCTTTCTCCTTATTCTGGAATGCTGGAATGATTTACAAATGTTTCTCTTTAAAATTCTTCATTACAATATTTTTATGGATCCAGCAAAGGTGTTTGCATATGGTAAATGGGGCTCTTGAAGATAGATATCCTTCTGGAAGCAAGACAGGTGCTCCAGTATTATGTAAGGGCTCAATATATTTAAGACACACCTTCAAAAGTTTGTGTGGGAATATGCCATACTCAGTGCAAATGAATGGAAAATAGCTAAGCAAAAGTATAAATAAGATACAAACTCAAATCTTCCATCTTAGTTAAAACAAGCCAGGGAGGTGGGAAGGTTAAGTAATCCTGTTGGTTTCCAGGTTTGGGAGATATTCACATTCTTACAGTCCTGTGGCTCTTGAAGAAACTATCTTGTTTGGGATTATTTGTGCTCAGTTTTGTGAGTAGTTTTGAAACCTTCTGGCTAGTAACTATTAATGTTTGTTGGTTTGGTTTTTTTTAACCTGGGTTATTCCCCTACTGCTCCTAAAGACCACATCATCACTCTGGAATAACAAAAGTAGTAATAAAAATGTCTGGGTCTGGGAGAACCCGGTATTTCTTTCTCAACCTCTTTTCCCAACCAGTCACTGAAAGTTCTGGAATTTCTCAAGCCAGTGTGCAGTGGAGATGCAGTGCTGTGACACAGGATCAGCCGCATATTCCAATGTCAAAAAGATCAGCTTTGCATGAGCTCAGAACAAACACACTGAGAGACAGCCCATCTTGAGAAGAGTCAATATCTGATCTGGAATAGGAGACAAAGCATGAAGGAAAAAAACCTCAGTGGTCACATGAGTGCTCGGAACAGCCAAAGCTCTGGGCAGTCATGGGAATCAACAAAAGCTGACCTGGAAAATGTGGACTTCAAGGAAATAACCACAGAAGGATAATTCCTGGACAACCAGGTATCCCTGTTTTTCATCAGATTTCACTGGAAACTGGTCAGCAAAAGCCCTTCTGGAAAACCTAAAGACACAACATCTTGTGAAATTTTGGAGCAAAAGGAGTGACCCAAACAGGTAGGAATTTAGGCAGACCTCAATAGCCCTGTTAAATTCCATGTGGAACTGAAAAACCACGTTAATCTTTTTCTTTTGACTCCATGAAAGCCTGTTGAAGTGTACTGGTTTAGAGCAGCACTGATGTCAGATCCTTGAAGCGCAATAAAGCTCAGTAAGCGTGCTTGGATTTCTCATCAGCCGAGAACTGTAGCCAGAATTCTTCCCAGGGGACACTTTTCTTCTGCAGAAAGAACTGGTGCAAGTCTTTGGTGAATTTTGAAATTTGTGAAAAAGAAAATTGTTATGACAGTGCTAATACTGAGTCTGGGCTACACCATAGAACCTGTACTCAGATTCTGCCAAGAAGTCTCGCCAATACTGTTTTAAATAGCCCAGAGCCGGTTTTCTGAGCCATTTCCGCAGTTTGACATAAAATGATGCACATTTTCACAAGACATTTTAATTTCCTTTTAGGTAAAAACTGGAAAATATGGAAAAGAAATAAACTAAACTCCCTGACAGAGGTCCTGGCAAGGAGAAAGGAGCTTGCCATGACTGTAGTGACATATAGCAGCCTCAGAAAAGCAAAAAGCCAAACAAATCACTAATGAAATCTTATCATGATGTGCCTCCTATGTAAAATATTTCTGGTTTCAGTTGATTTATATGAAAGACAGAAAGAGAGCTCTGCCACCCTTAGAAAATGATTCTATCTTTCTGCAAACAGAACCTCTTGGGCAAAATCTTGACTTCAGCTGAAAATACTTTTAATCAAGTTTATCCATTACTTAATTATTGTCTCTTAAGGTGTACTGAGAAAGACAGCTGTAGGACTGACAGAATTTAAGTCAGTCACCCCCTGCAGAGGTGCAAAGAACGAAAACACTCCAGTGTAGGTGACCAAAGCTTCAGTGGTTCTTAAACTTAAGTTTTGGGATGCCAAAGTCATGATTTTTAATCTTTTGGGGCTGGTCTAAGTTTGTATCTGGAAGGAGAGTACTTCAAGGCTACCAAGGGAGACCATTCACGTTTATGCCCATTCGCATTTAAACGGATGACAAATTAAGGTCCAAATCTTACAGGAATTCAGAAAGAAATTCTTTCAAAAATCTGTCCTCTGTCATGTGAGGAGCAATCCCACTAAGAAAACAGTAACTCTGTGACTGAAAGCACAAATGGGTGTACTCAGGCTAATGAGAGCCAAGTGGCAGAATCTTACTTTTGGTAGACTGGTGGATTGGACTTGCGCATCTCTCTTATGGACACTTTTGTTATTAGTGAGAGAGACATGGAGGCCATCAGCAAAATTGACTGACTTTCTTCTTTATGTAGCAATGCTTTATTTTTGTTAAATGACTGTCTGATGATTACAAGAGACCTGTACAGTTCAGTTAGTGAATGGTTTTGTGAACTTATGAATTCAGACGTTTCTAGGACAGTCTGAGCCATCACTACCTCGTGCCTCTGGCCAAAAAGTGTAAGGAGAAAGCCTGATGTCATTACAGTCAGAAACCTTATTTTCTGCTGTGCTCTGAAAGAGCACTTGGAAGGAAGAAAGGAGAATAACAGCAGCCTCATAATGAGCATTGTGCCTGGAGAGGGAGGAAGTGGAGAAGTTAATTAAAACCATCATCTGACTTTAGTTACACAAGTGTTGCCACTGACTATTAACTATGAGCAAGGCAATGTCTGAAGGGGACAGTCTTGAAGTTTTGTGCATAGGTTTGGGATTAGACAGGAGTGTTCGGTATCAGATGCAATGCTTCAGTCCTTGTGATGCCATCTTAGGTTTAGACACAGCTGAGGTATTTCTACCTTTGGTTCAGGCAGGAGTAGACAATCTTCTCATTGGGGCATTAATTCCATCTAACTCTAGCTATCCAGAAATAACGTATCCATTTCAATGCTTTCTCTGTCCTGAATGGAAGAGTTTTTGCTGCTGCAGAGACTGAGTTACAACAGAGACACCACAGATCCTATTTTGAAGAGACTAGCTAACTCTGCCTTCTGGATAGCTTTTTATTCCTCTTGTTTCATTTCACACAATAGAACAACGCTTTGTCTCTTAGATCTCCTCTAGACTCTTGAGACTGACACAGACTCTCCATTTGCTGTATGCAATACCTCCTGAAATTTGCAAAGTAGGTAGTAACAAGGAAGATGTTCAGATGGATAATAATTAGGGCAGACTTAGATGAACAATGAGAAGAAATAATGAGAAGAATTTGCTTCCCCTTAGAGAGAAAACTGTGTAACAGAAGTGAGGAAAAACATAACAATTCCTTTGCAGGCCTCCATAGGCTGGGCAGCAGATCCTGTATTAGCTTTGTCTGCTACATTCTTCAGGGCATTGTAGCTGTAATACTGTACATATATTGTATTTGAGCTCATGACTCATCTATATGAATATCTAATGAAACAAAATTGGTGCAAAACATATGATAGTAACGAGCAATAAGGTTGGGCAGCATATGCTGTAACTAATAACTATGATTTGGTTTTTTGGCAGAGCAGCCCGTAGTACATAAAGAACATCTTAAATCAGTCTGCATTACCTGCATAAGGAGGAATGTAAATATGCAATCATAATCAAAGGTGAAGCATGCATTGAGCTGGAATGTGCAGAGCAGACCAGGCAGATTTCAACTGTCATTCATGCATACTACAAAAGACGTAACATTTTTGAATCAATAGTGGTGAAGAAGGTAAATATAAATTGGCAGGATATCCCTTGGCTTCAGGGGTGCAAACTCAGTTGTAAAGTTCCAGGACCACAGATGCAAATATTAAAGGAAAATATGATGAAGATCAAGAAGTGACAAGAAATGGCAACTGTGATCCGCTGGGCATCACATCAAGTTGATGTCATGTCATACATTGGCACCAAGACAGCAAGAGAATGTCAGTACTTGTCTAACACATTTGCATTGGCAATGAGCTGCAGCATGACGAGGAAGAGCAAAAGGTGAAATTCTCTGAGCAGATCCATGAGGAAAGAGCAGCAATGACAGCTAGCATCTGCTGGAACTAAAATGTTGGTAGATCAAGCAATAGGACTCCCTTGTTTAGAGATGGCCAGAAGCCTTGCAATTCAGATAGTGCCAAAGTTTAAAAGAAGAGACATTTTTTTGCAAAGACACCTCATTTTTCTTGGTCACCTCTATGGCCAGTAGAAATTTTTAAAGTATTCTAATTTGTGGGGTTTTTTAAATGCTTTCTCTTGGAAAGAAAATCGTTTATTTTGGAAGGGGGAAAAAAATTAAATTTAAAACCAGTCTGACAATCACCCCTAGATTTTACTGCCTTAGTTGCCTGTACCCACAGAATACTTTGTTACTTGTCACATAGAAAACTGTCAAAGAGATTAACAAGTTCTATTTTATTTCTCTTGTTTCTACAATTTGTTTCATCCTTCCACTTTCAAGACAAAATTCCAATGACTCTGAAGAAATTCTAATTAGTATAAGAATTATTTGCCAAAGAAGAAGGTCTAAAAAGTGGAGATTCCAATGCTGTTCCTTTGCATTCCCTTTCCTTCTTCTCAAATGATCCTTTCTCACTCATTTGGGCAGATAGAAACTGTGAAGAGCAACACTGAAATCTAGAAGCAGCAAAATATATCCTATGAAGTTAAATGTAGAAGAATGAGAACACGGGATGTCATCACTCCAAGGAGACATGTGTGCAGACAACAACCTCTGATTGACAGATACAGTCAAATACAGCCAGGAAAGTTGACTCCTCCCCTTCCTCGGCAGGAATATGTATCTATGTGTTTCAGTGTGTGCATGTGTATAATTTTTTACTTATCATATCGATAGGTTGGGAAGGCACTTAAAGTGCAAGGTGTACTTGAAACTGATGCACTGTGCTAATCTAAATCCTCTGATGACCCTGTATGATTGGATAAATCTGCATTATACCATGTAATGGTACAGAAGCATATGCCCATAAAGTCCAAAATGAGTGTGCAACACTCCTGTCTGTTGAGCTTTGGGCTTTGGAGGAAAGCAGTTGCACTATAGCTCAAGGAGCTTGCCAGTTCATTTTCAGAAAGCAGTAAAATTGAGAAGTCTAAATATGCAATAGAATTCACAAGGTGTTTTAATACATCATTTGATCTTCAAAAATTGCTGGTTTTAGCATGTATTATTTTAAGAGTTCTGTTCTTTGAAAATGAGTATTCAGTTAAATTGTGTACTTCCACTTCACCATTGTGCAAATGGGAAAACCCTGCCTGGGATTTGTTTCCTATGAATCATCTAACCACATGTACAACCTATACCTTTTCTTGGACTGATACCTGTGGGCAAGCATACCAGCAATCTTTCAAGCAACCTAATAAGTACCTCTTGCTTTAGCCTGGGTACCACTATGCACAGATAATTTTCAGGACTTGTTTCTCTCATTCTGTATCAGGCTAAGCATTAATATAAGTCTAAGATGCAAATCCCAAGCTTTTCACATGAGTGCACTGTGTGTTTTAACAGGCTTCTCATAACATTACAAAAAGCCCCTAAAAAGCACTGTATAAAATGGTGGACAGCTGGCAAGAGACTGTTGCCCTGGTTATTGCTCTTTTAGAAGTATGGGCTTTCTGGGGATCCTGTATAAAATGCTGAGATGAATATTGCACACTATCATTTCAAACAGCAATGAAATGGGAAGGTTATCACAAACTGTCACCATTTATTTATGGTTTGTGTGCAACTGTAACCACAGGTAAATGTCAAGATACGAGGTCTGCTATGAGTCTAATCCAGGTAGCACAGGAGAGGGGATATGCCTGAGAATTGTATGCAAGTACCTAAGACACCTTTGGGGAGCACAGGGGAGAAGCACTGCATCTTCATAGCCAGCTATTATTCAGCCCTAGAGAAGGAAGGGCACAGACTTGCTCCTGTTTTGTAAGGCAATGGGCCTGCAAAGCTGCTCAACAGCTGAAGATGTTGACATCTCTTACCTTCTCTCCTGCTGTTGCCTTACCAAACGATGCCTGAACACTTGGAGACTACAAAAAGGCTTTTACCAGCTTTCTATAGTGCACTGTCAAACCCACAATAAGACACTACAAGTGTTTGTTATTCCCTACTCAGCTTCAGAGAAGGGACAGTTAGTGTTACTGCTTGATGGGGAGAATGGTGTAGACTCATGGCACAAAAACATTGCAAGTCCTGCACTGCTCAGGACATACCTGAGCACAGCTCCCCTCCTAATGAACTAGCTTTAAACCTTTCCAAAACAAAGTAAAACAAATTAATAAATCATTACACAAAGTATTTCCAGTGGCTTTTCTGAACTTTATTCCTTCAGTTTCTAAGTATCACTTAATGGCCTGTTACTCTCCTCTGTTCTGCAGTTCATAACTAAAATAAAAAGGCTACAAAGCTGCAGGGAAGATATTGATGGACAGCTCTGCAAATTGCTCCAGCTGAACCATAAAACTGTCAAACAAATGATACATGTTGGTTGTGATGGCCCTATGCCTCCCAGAAATAAAGTGAATCCCTAATGGAAGACTTTGCTAAGGAATTAAATATTAAGTAGTGCTTATCCAAGACGGATATCAAAGGGATTAGAGACAAACCACAGGTTTGTAGGTCTTTGTTGGTAGAATGAAAGCTTGAGCATTTATTTCTGACCTTTGGGTTTTTGACTGATTATGAGCAAGACATGCCTACTAGTGAGATGATCATAATGGCAGAAGAAAACATCTTTATTCTTTGTTTTGCAAGTGGTAGTGGCCCAATGCTTAGTTTTCTTTACCTGTTTCATAAAGCACAGTCATAGAAGAGTACTTATGTTCTCTATTAGTGACACGGTTCCTAACTGGAAGATCTTCTAGCAGATTGCCCCATGAGCTCATGTGATGGCCACAGGAGGTATAAGGCTATATGGAAATCATGACTATACTTGGTGTTGAAGTGGCAAATAGCTTTGTAACAGAGATACAATTTTGAATACAGTTGGCTTGACTTTTTATACAAAATAAGCTAGCAGAGGGAAAGTCAGACAGACATTTGCTCCTCAGCTCCAGAATACTGCAACTAGGAAAAGATTGCAAGGATAAGTATAAGCCATGTGTAATCCTGCCTGACTCAGAGGTTCCCTGTTGCAAAGGACTGGAAAACTGGGACTCACCTCTAAGAAACTGCAAAGTGGCTTGGTTGTGATTGCTGATATATAATTCCTCTGTCTGCACCTTCACCTGCCTCTTGATGCCTTCAGTCCATGCTGGTCTTGTATGCTAAAAGGGTTCACAGCCAAAATTCAGGCAACAGCATTACACCCTGGAGGCTCAGGTAAGAATGGTAATCTGGCATTGTGACGTAACTCAGAAAGATGGGTTTTCCTAAGTTCTCCAGGGCTGCTTATGCTGTGGCTTAGCTCAAGTACCCTCATGCCTTGGAAGAGCAGCAAGGCCCAAGCTGAGTTCTAGAGAGGGTTCCATACACTGTACTGAAGACATTGCCTTTATCCTTACTGAAAATGCCTTTTTGGCAGCCAAGGCTTCTACAGGAGCATGCTTGCTTTCTCCAAACTATATTTTCTGAGAAGACCCAAGGAAGGTGTTAAGCAGGCAGCAGAAGTGCAAAGTGGCATCTGAGAACCCAGGAGCCAATAGGTGGGGATCATAAGTTCTGCTCTTGGAGATGGGAAGAAATGACAGACAGATAGCTGGATATTTTTTTTTATGATAACTAAGCACTAATACTGGTGAGGCATTCCAGGGCCTGAGACAGCCTTTGCTTCTTGGATAACTGCACATTCCCACACGGTTGCCGCTGGTCTTTGGGCAGATGGACCGAACAGACTGTGTTTAAAGTCACATCTAATGGAGTCTAACCAGGACTCTACTACAAGGGCTGGTCTTCCTCTTCTTCTCTGTCACTGCTTATCTGCTTCTGCTGTTTCCCATGTGTCATGTCTGACAACCAGGCAGCTGAAGAGACGACAATTCAGCTGGCTGGGTGGGAAGCAGCTCTTTTTTTTGGTCACTTTGTTTTCTTCTGAGTTGGCAAGCAGCAGAGATGTGGCACTGCATGGTTCTGGCACCTGGTAGGCTGCAACAGTGAAAACACACAGACAGGGGTGGGAGAGAATGAGACCAGACTTGACTCAACTGCCTGCTGTTACGCTGAAGAAAGCACAGTACAAAATTGTGCTCCAACTCATGTATTTTAGTAACTTCTATAAGCCTTTGTAAGTTAGCTCTCCAGTGATCCTGTCATTTGCAGGAGTCCAGCAAGATATATACACTCATCTTCACCACCTACTTGCTGCCATGCTTGCAATTACTGGCAATTTACTAAAGGTATCTATTGATCAGACATGTATGTCTCACATTTGTAGTCTTATCATCAATGCACAAGCATCACAGTGCTTCTTTTCTTATGGAAGGCTTGTTTTTAAAGCTCAGCTTATGACAGTGTTGCAGCTATTCCCCAGGACCTGGTGGACTTGGTGAGCCTGGGATTTGATTCCTCCTCCTCATTGATTTGTTCCCAGCCCTTGGGATGACTACACACTGGATGTGGCCTGCAGCTCTCTGTTGCCTTTCCTCTCAATGGGACAGTCTTATCTTGCTTCAAGGCCTGCAGTGCCTCTAGCACTAGGTTTCTGCCAGCAGGCTGTGCAGATTGCAGTCATAACATCTGAACCTCTGATGGTGATTGCCATTGCTTTTGCACATAGCAGCTGTTATCAGCCCCCAGTTAGAAGTGGAATGTGGTGCAGGTGCATTGGTGATCTCCCCTGAGGCACTGAAAATCTTGAAGGACCTAGAGGTGCATAGTAACCCATTTTGGATTAGCAAGGGCTGGTGAGTTAGGTAGAAAACATTAGGTGCTTTATGCCCCTGTGTAGGATGGGATGTGTCAGTTCCTCCCAGGGGTTTTGGATTTTTCAGTGCCTGCTTCTTTCCTGGTGCCACATCATAATTTTTTTCCAACTCTCACTTTTTGTCTAGAGATACAATTCTGACAAGTTTTACAAGCATTACATTGTGGATGGATTTTTAGCAAAGAATGGCCACGTTCCCAAGGCAGCAAGTGCCTACGTGGAGCTCAACATAAACCAAGGATGAAGAAAGCCATGGGTAAAGAAGTAAAAGTAACAGTGCAAACAAGATGAGAAGAAACTGGTATGTGCTAAGACACAATAGTGAACTGTTAGCAAGTTTTAAAGGCTAGGTCCCCATGCACTTAATTTAACCAATTGTATACTAGTTGCTCTGTGCTTCATTGTATATGTATCCAATCTTAATACCGCAAGCCATTGAATATATATCCATTAATACAGCGAGCTATTGTGTATGTCTCAGATTATAATACAGCGAGCTATTGTAAGCAGATGCAGGCAACAGTATAAAAAGGGTAGATGCTTTGGAATAAATGGCTTTGATCTGATCACATTGATCTCTGGTGAAGTCCCTTTTTATGCAGCATTATAGCTTTTGCAGTAGACTTTCTGGACTTCATAGCTAAGGTGCAGGTGCTCTGTATCCTAAGGAGATCAAATGCTAATATGCAGCGTAGTCTGGGTAGATGCAAACAGCCAGACTCAGACTGATTAAAATACTTCTCAGTCCTTCACAAGTGCTTTCCTTCTCACTACTTAGTTTACCTAAGATGTGATTAGGAGGTCTTGTTAGCACCTCTGAGGAATACAATGAATTTAACCAGTATTGTGGGTATTCTTGCAATTCTAGACACCAACTGTGTGCATATGTTTAATATCCCAAAGCTAGACACATTTAGGGACTGGATTTGACACCTTCCTGCATTTGTGATACCTGTCATTCTACCCTGGCTTTCACCCAAGTGTATATAGGTGTAGTAGTTTGAACCCAGCCAGGCAGCACGTTCACCCACTCAACCCCTCCTTCCTGCCC
>NDXB01020546.1:4650-20327 GCA_002631895.1 Agapornis roseicollis
AAAAAAAAAAAAAAAAAAAAAAAAAAAAAAAAAAAAAAAAGAAAGAAAAAGAAAAAAGTGAAGCTGTATCATGGGTAAAGAGAAAAAGCTTAAACTATTGTAATCCAGTTTGATCAGTCTACAGCCACACTCTCAACTGAGGAAGCAGCTACAGATTTTGACATTTGCTCAAAAGATTCTTCCTTGCCAATCTTATCTGAGTTGTAGCTAAGCCAGATGGCCTTAGTCCAGGACATGTAATCAGCCAAATGTAAAGGAAAGCAGCAGTCCCAGCTAAAGAGGAAATAGAACAAACTTTAGAAATACTACTGACAACCCATGGTAATGTTCTGAACATTTCTGAGGTTGTGCCTTTTGGAAGCTGGGAGGTAACTGCCTACAAACTATTTTCTGTTATGTCTCAAAGAAGAATGAATAGAGCTATATTTTAGTTTTTCTTTCTGTACCAGAACTCTCAAAATCACAGAAACAGCAGCTCCTGGATAGTAGGGGTGACATTAGTGAAAATCATAGAATCATAGATAGAATCATAGAATAGTTAGGGTTGAAAAGGACCTTAAGATCATCTAGTTCCAACCCCCCTGCCATAAGCAGGGACACCTCACACTAAACCATGCCATGCAAGGCTTCGTCCAACCTGGCCTTGAATGCTGCCATGGATGGAGCACTCACAACCTTCCAGGCCAACCCATTCCTGCGCCTCACCACCCTAACAGGAAAGAATTTCTTCCTTATGTCCAATCTAAATCTCCCCTGTTTAAGTTTGAACCTGTTACACTTGTCCTGTCACTACAGTCCCTAATGAAGAGCCCCTCCCCAGCAGCCCTACAGGCCCCCTTCAAATATTGGAAGGCTGCTCTGCGGTCTCCACGCAGCCTTCTCTTCTCCAGGCTGAACAGCTCCAACTTTTCCAGCCTGTCTTCATACAGGAGATGCTCCAGTCCCCTGATCATCCTCGTGGTCTTCCTCTGGACTTGTTCCAACAGCTCCATGTCCTTTTTATGTTGAGGACACCAGAACTGCACACAATACTCCAAGTGAGGTCTCACAAGAGCAGAGTAGAAGGGCAGCTATAAAAAGGATATGTCTAAATAGGGGCAGGGAAGAGAAGTGTATTTGCATCTGAAATATTTAGCTTATTCCAGGATGTAACATTTCATTATAGACTTTTTTTTTATGAATTTAAAAGTTTTCTCCTTTTCTTTCTTTATTTCTTTAAGTTAGGTGAACTTCTAAACTGGAAATGGTCATCTCAAAATAAAAAAGGTTACTGTTTTATCCCAAGTATAAATTAAATGAAACATTTTAATTTTGTATTTTTCTCCTCAGCTGTAAAATACTCACCAAAGTTCCATCAAATTTTCCCTACAACATATTAAAGAGCAACTCTCTTTAGATAGTACTCATGCTCCAGAGTCTAGTTACTATGATAACATAAAGAGACAGAAAACTATTACAGTTAAAATCCCATTGCAGATTTAAACAAATATAATTCTGTTCTAAAGTTTTATTTTTTTACCATTACATAAAGTCTAGTTATTTAGTAATATCTGATATCTATTAGTAGTTTACTGGACTTATTTGTGGATCTTTGCTTTTTAATTTTCCCCTCAAGTAATATATGTAAACTTGATAGAAAGTAGGTCCAGACCAGCTCCAGTTATTTTGCATCATTTGTCATCACCACATAAGAGATGGAGCAGATTAATATTTGGCAACATCCATTTTTACAAAAAAAAAAAAAAAAAATCTAGAACATTCAACAATTAAGGAAGTTTTTAGTTGTTTCTGTCTACCCTGATAAAACAGGTTTCTTTTCAGATTATACCCACATGCTTACCTTGATAAGTAGGAAGAATACTTCTGAAAGTCTTCCAGATCACTTTTCCTTAATTCTAAACCAACAAAGAAAACCCCAAACAAACCAACAAACAAACAAAAATCAATGAATCAAATGTTTTTAAACAAATTTTGATTTCTTGCCGAGTATTACTATTCTCCCAGATCAGACTTCCATTCTGACAAGTTTACCTAAGTCAATACATGCAAAATCAATAGACCAAATCTTATATCCTTAGCTGAGCTAACATACTACTTGTAAGAGCTGATAAACTTTGGTCAAGTAAGGAAGTCAATGCTTAAAATATTTTACAATTTATATATAGGCAAAATTATGTTCAATAAAAGTTTTATTTTCCATTACAATTATTCACACTTGTAGGCTTAGAGTTACCCCTACTTCCAATCTCTCCCTAATCAGAAAGCTTTTCCCTGCCTGCCTTGAATTTTTACCTCCTGGAGCATCACTTACTTTCTCCCTTCACTTCAGATGAATTTCATCAATAGAGCCTTTAACAAGCCAAAGAGAGCATCTCCATTTCACATAGAGATACCAACAGCACTGACATTCCAGGACAGAGCTGGGTAGAATGTCTTCATTGCTGTAATAAGCATTAATGACAGAAAGCATCACTTTACAGCAAGTAACCCTTTAGTTTCTTTATTTGTGTACTTTTCCCAAATGTAAATATCTAGTCATATGTTGCCATGGCAAGGTTAACAGAAGTTCACCTCCTTATACTTCTGTTACACACAATTTTATGAGGGACTTTCCCAAATGTTATTAACAATGATACAAATCTATTTAACTAGAAGGCACATTACACCTTGGAAGATCAATATCTTTGAGGAAAATTTCCAGTCAAGCATTAAATGTTTAGTATTTCCTCATAACTATACTCAGCTAGTCAATCCATTACAAAAGTCCACATGCATAAAAGTCCCAGTGTATGAACTTGGGCTTGGAATTGATCAAGGAGCAACACACCCTTTCCCTTTCTTATTTATTTATTTTTCAAGTGCTAAATACTCCAGCCTTTTATTCTCAGAAAAAGAATTTGACAACAGACTTTCAAACACTGTAGTTTTACAGATACATAGAGCCAACTGTATGCATTTATAATTACCTATAATTTCTCAATTTATTTATGGATAAAATTAGTGAACACCCTAATGGGGATTGAGCTGCCAGTTCAAGCATCACAATAGCCAGAGAGAGCTGCCAAGTTCCAGTACAATATTCCAGAGCCAAGATTATTTTTAAATAATTATTTTCTATTACAGTGCAAGCTAATTGAATATTATACTAATCATATCCAATTTCAATGTCAAAACTGAAACACATTTTCTGGATCTAAAGCTATTAAATTACTTAAGGATTTGAATCAAACCAGTATATGCAAAAGTATCTTCATTTTCCCTATTATCATTCCATTACCTTTGTAATTAATGGCAGATTTTGTCTATTAGATCATTTCTGCATCTTAAATAATCATCTGTGTCGACAAAATTTTCTGAAGCAGTACATCAGATTTTATCAATAGTTTTTAATTATTATAATAATTGTATTATTATCAAAGATAAAAACCTAGTAGAATAGAATAGGCAGTACTCAAATTACTTTTTTTTCTCTGCCATGAGGACAGGCATAAGAACAGCAAGGAGAAATTTTTCATTGAAAAAATATTCTAAGGCAGTAGTTTTTTTGCTTTTTTCACTTGGAAATACTATTATTGCCTCTGATTAGACATTTCATAAAAAATAAGAGTGTATTATTAGTGCTTTTTGATACAACTCAAGAAAGGACAAGAAACTCTGACTGAAAATATGTACCAAAATAGCTTGTATTTCTGGCTTTCTGAATTTTGCTTTCACATTGTCGATATGGAGATGTGCGTATGTGAGCTTAAGATACAGTGAGAGAGAAAATCAGCCCTTCAGTCATAGCCCAACAGTTCCTCAAACCATGAGAGACATCCAAGCAAAGAGTTTTTTATCAGTACATCTAGAAGTGAGCAGGAAGTATGAGCCCATTGGACCTCCACCTATTACTTGTTTGACAGCTGTGAGTTAATGTATGAGCAAGCAGACAATGGGCAAACATGATGGGGTCATCCTTAATGCAGATAAATGAAACCTGATGAAACAGGATTTTACAAGGCTGCTAATGAAGGCGTTCAGGAAATAATGGAAGGAAGACATACACTATACGTTTTTTTTCCCCCACTTTCAAACATCTTGCAACAGGACTTAAGGTTTTCGACCAAACAATTTGCAGATTAATGCCCTTCAGGACAAGAGAATACAACATCCTATTTCCTTCACAAGTAAAACCCACAACTCAGTTCCTGAGGGTAGAGGTCTACAGGAATTCAAAGGAAATTAAATGAGATCTCAGCGAATTAGTTACTGAGCCTTAGTTTTCTTAATAATTATGCTTAATACAGTCAGTTAACCACTGCAATATTCTTAGGGATTGTCTTGTTTAAAAAGCACAGCCTTAAAAAATCCAACCAACTAAACAAAACCCACACACAAATTTCACTATTTCAACCATTCAGGTGTCAGAGGGTGACCAGACCAGCCCATCCACTTCCAGTGACAATGGCTGCCTTTGGGAACATCCGATATTGCCTAGTGGGAAAAAGAACACAAAAATGTCCTAGAAAATATTTATTCTTTGATGAATTATCAGGAAACTGACAAAGGGCACTTGGCTATCTGCACACATACTAATCAAAGAATATTTTGTAAGGCTGGTATGGTAGTTAGACTGCAAAGTACCTCAAAAAAAGGACATAAGTGTAATCAATGGTTTTCAGTGATACAAAAATATTCTACAGCAACAGTGGCTATTAAAATATTTGGGTTCAGTTTTTTTTTTTTTCAGTGATGGGAAGAATGTATAGAACATAAATCGAAGTAAAAAACAAGAATAAGACTTTTTATACCTAACAAGTCATATAGAGAGCAGCATAGAGTTTTTATTTGTGATGTGGCAAAACAAACATTGTAGAAAATAGAGACGTATATACATATATTAAATATTTTCTATATTAGTATATAATAAATTTATGTATAGCATATTTTATTTATGTATGTGTATAGTATTGTAATTCCACAAACATATATTCAACAAATTTTGATTATGTTAATGGAACATCTGTCTTGCTTTTTACATTTCCAAAGAAACTGAAGAAACCAAACATTATCAACTACTTCAGAGAATTGCAGCTGTTAGAGGGAAATGAAGTTGTACGTGAAGTCTGAATCAGCACTAAGTCAACAATACATATTAGTATTTCTGCCATATGTAATTTTCAGCTAGCTGTAGCTTGTTTTTAATTTTTTCCCATATTCATCTGCCTCCTTGCCATCTGCCATTATTGATATGCTTTGATTTATTTTTCATTTGTATACAATTGGCTACTTTTATTTATTGACCTAGATAAGCAACTAATGACATGCCATTTTGGAGCTGTAACCAATCAAATGCTATTTTTCCTCTGGAAAAATCTTCAAGTCTGAGTTTTATTGTAATCTGACAATTATTTGCAAACAGGCATGCACACAGAGTATTTGATTTTTTCTATACATTCACATTTGATTATGTTCAAGTTTAAGCTTTCATCTCTGGCTGATTGGGCATTAGAGGACACAACTGATTTTGATTAAATAATTATTTAAAAAATAAACCTGGTTTATACTGAAACTTTATTGAAACTTATTGCTTTCATAATTTTATGTAATAAATTCAGCCTTGATAAATGCCAACTCACAATTGGTTGTAAAACAGGATCATCCAGTCAGAAAAGATTTATGTTGTATAAAAGTAGAGGGGGCAGAATGTTAGTTTTAAATAAATGTGTAACATTTCTGTGAAAGTGCCTAATTTTTGTTAATAAATATTGTTCTAAAAAGAAAAAATAAAATAAATAAAACTAGATTTCTGTAAAAATAAGCCTGAGTGAAAAAATTCATAGAGTTAAAAATATTTTTATGATTAATGTATGAAAACATATTCAAAGATATGTCTGAGAGTCAAACATAACTGATACTTACACTGTTGAGCCAACCCTATATTTTTGCTGCTTCTTGCCCAAAGTGACCAAATAAAAAAGTTTCTCTCCTATAGAAATCACCAAGATCAGCTCACAGTAACTGGCTCTGTTGAGAAGTACCTTAGTTCATCACAAATAAAATGAAGTTTCTACATTAGAAAGATAAGCCACAAAATTATTCAAACTGAATGTAGCCTTTCCAGAACAGGCTTAAGAATGTTGCCAGTTCTTTCTTCCAGCTGTACCAATCATTACTCTGTTGCCAATGGAATGAGAGTTACTAAAACCCAGTGCACATTTAAAAAGTAATTCTTCAGTAATTTCCACTTTACTCATAACTTTACTTAGCAACAATAATAGATTTGAGCTCGAGAAAGAAACAACATGGAAAAAGGTAACCAAAATAAATGAAGATCAGGAAATCAAACTTTACACCAAGACAAAGACTGCAGTCTGCAAAGAAGAATGTGAGGGAACACCAGTGGTAACACTTATAAGACAAAACATTTCCAGAAAATAACTCTCAGAACAGGTCCACTAACAAATTCAGTTATGTATGTTTCATCAATTTCATAATACTCTTCTTAAGCACTGGTATGGATCTTACTATTGAGGCCAAATAAGTTAAAAGCTAGATACTAAATAGATACCTAAGGCACCAAATAAATATTATTTCATTGCTGTCACAAATGTCATGTATTTTGCAGGTACACATGAAGAACTTGCATACAAGTTTGGGGGTTTAAAATGTCTTCACAACTCTGCTTTAAAAGATTCATCTAACAAATGTTTTTACTTCACTACTTTTGAAAAGAAAAATTCTTTCTGCATTCTGAGAATCCAGCATATTAACAGATACCTCCATGCACCTTTCTAGGGCTACCCGCACTTTCCCTAGGCTTGGCTAAGCTAATTTAGTTAATTAGTTCAACTAATTTACCTTCTTATTTTGAAATGCCATCAGCCAAAGCAAGTAAATTGTATTTACTATTAATTCATTCTGCTATCATCACAAAATTCTTTTCCAATTTGTAGACTGTTCCACTTCTTCTCCCCAAAATTTATCAGTTCTGGGGCTCCTCTATTCAGTTCAGCCTCACCTTCATGTGTGAGCAACTGCCTACTCTGCTCTGGTCCACTCTCAGTTTAGGCTGGTCTCTCTAAATGTAGGCATTAGATATAGCTGGGCAACAAAAGACAACACTAATCAATACAATATAATACTATCCCTCTGATATTACTAATATCTGTTTAAAGGATAGCTGGAGCAATGAGTAATAGAAGGAAGGCATAAGTCTGTTGGGGTCTCTGCCTTACAGCTGAGGACCAGCTCAACCGTGCTATGCTCAAAAAACAGCACAGGGACCCTCAGAATGACACTTCACTAATTTTGAGTGGCAAGATCTTAATGAACTTCCTAGCTTTTTCTGAGCATTTTGCCATTCCATGCACTTCATAAATGACAGGAAGCTCCAGATAATTTCAGCCAGCTTTCTCTTCTAGGATCATAGAAATGTTGGAGAACTTCAAAAATCTATATCCCATAAATAAGGGTTTAGTATCACAGGCAGTCAGCAAGCATGCTGGCATTCTACTAGAGTTGAGGTCACAAAAAACGGTAGTACAGCTATAATGTATGCTTCTGAGAAGATGGCCAAGACTTCCAGATTTCTGTCTGCAGATGAGACTAATCAGAGCAGGTCTTAGAGAAAACCAAAAAAAGCCTTTTTTATTTCATCATGGCTCAAAAGAATACATTTAAGAAAACTATCTATGCACATGAACTCTGATACTCCTCTTCAAGCTAGCTAGGCCCTTGCAACACATAAGAGCATTATCACTAACACTGTAATATTTGAAAAAGAGTACTATCAACCTAGCTGGGTGTTTGCACAAGGGAAAAGTGCACACAAAATGCTGATTAGGACTCGTAATCACAAGGGAAACAATTATGATGACTAGGATATCCTGCCTCCACCCTATCACGTAACTCTGCCTGCCTACATAAACAAATAAAGTGTTGTATGATTTAAACTCCTTAATGTTAATTAACTTTCTTTTCTTGTTTGCTTTCAAACTCAAATATGTGTTTTAGAACATTTTAAAATGTTCTTTTTTTTTCTTTTTTAGAACTACTAAGTGAAGCAACACTTTGTAATGTAAACTTTGACATCAGGAAAACGCATCAAGGACTTAAAATGCTATAATAGCCAGACTATTGTTGAATATTCAAACACTGTTTTAAGGGTATGGATTCATGCTTATATAAACTGTGTTGCAACATCCAGAAGTGACATCTTGTCCAATAAATACAATGATAAAAATGTGTATGGGTGTGTGTGAGAAAGAGATTGAGCTAGTTATAAAAAATGCAGTTCTTAAACACAATATATTTTAATTGATGTTAATTTGGCAATACTTAATATGCTTATGTCAGTCTAAATATTATTAATTGGTCTGATTTAAGATCACAGATTCCCACACTGGCCGGGACATGAAGAGTCCATCTAGAGAAAGAAAACAATTATTTTTAGATGAAACTTTAGGGATAGGTGCTGATAAAGAAGTTTCCTTTGCATTATATTCATTGCATTTCTGGCTTCAATTACAGACTGCCTCACAAAAGCTGAAAAACACATGATGATTTTAAGAAGCAGGCTGAAGAGCCAGGTTCTTTGCAACATGATGTTATGCTTCAAAAGTTTTTCAAAATTGTTTCTTCGGTAAATATGACAGTATGGGCAATAATATTTTATAATATTCATTATTTAACATAATAATTTATTTCTACATAATAGAGAAAGAAATCCCTCCAAAGCCTCATGAGATTTTCATTTCAGCAGAGTCGTGTCTCTTATAGAAAGCAATCTCTTAAAAAAGTTAAGGTCAGAAGCAAATAAATTAATTGAAAGAATCTATCCCTGGCTGGACATTTTACTGTTCTCTCCACAGTTGTTTTGGTGACTTGTTATACGGGCTGTCAGTACATAGAGAGGTTTTATCAAGTTCAACTCTTCCCACCATCAGGCTTTAAACTTCATAGTATCATGGGTTCCCAACTGCTGCTTGGATGTAAAAGTAAGGAAGGCATTTTCACAGTCTACTCAAGTGCAAGATATTGACACATTTCACTTACTGGGTAGATGAATATCACATGATAGTCATCAAGAGTGTCCTCATGTCCTGGCAAAAAGATTCATCCAGCACTTCTTAGCCAGAACAGCTTATTTTGATAAACATTTCAAACAGAAGCAATGGCTTTTCTTATATACATCAGATGAAGATCTATTATTTTTACAAGCTCTGGTTCAATTTTAGGCTGTCAAATTCCACCCAGCCATAACTATTGTAATGATTTCACATTGCATTATTTTCAAGTTCCAGTAAAAAATTCTAGCTAGCCTACACATGATTTTATCAGGCATGGAGAAAACTTTCATGAACCCAAATGCTTTCAATACAGTATCATATTGGCTTCATTTTCATACTGGAATTTAAACAGGATAGATTTTAACTTTCTGTTCAGAGGCTCATAAAATTTAGATGCAGTTTCTGAAGTTAAAAGTGCAAATTAAAACTTTATATTTATCACCTAATGGAAAATGTACTTTGAACATTACAGTCTTTTTGTTCATTTGAAAAAACAAGTTGCCCTAGAAATCCGTTCAGCTTTATCAGTACAAAATGAGACATTAACCTTTCTGTGTCTCAAGGAACAGTTGTCTTCACTATCTTTCAAAACAGGACAGCAGTAACTTCCAGGGTATGATGTAAGAATCCATCTTCTGACATTTCCCATGCAGTATCTCTAACGTTTATATATTTTTGTTAAATATTGAAAGAGTAATATAGCATTATGGAAAACCTTTGTTTTTACTACTACATAAAGAAGTGTTGGGATTGCTGTCTAACTGAGAAAGAACTAGCTGAATATCAAAACAGAGTTTTCATGACCTGCAAAAATGGCTGATTAGAACTATCTTGTGGAAATACCAAAACTAATTACTGGACTGAACATTTAAGGAAACAACTACTTTGCCATGTTCAAGTAGAAATAAAATGTAGCTGTTCCTGTGTTTTAATCTTTATTGGTGTCCAAGTTGTCATTTAACCAAAATACTGCCAAAGCATTTAATATTGTCAATACAGTCTAATTAAAAACATAGTGTGAATAAAATATGAAAATAAATTAAAATTAATTAATCAGTGAAGTTAAAGATTCTTTCCAATAGAGGGATGTAGTTGTTTAAAGTCTGGTATTATGATTGTCTTGATTGTCTTTCTGGACTCATTTCAACAATCAATTATCTCAATTTCAGATGAAATAAGTCTGAAGGGGAATCGACATCCGTTTTAACTTAGTTTGTTTTGGCATATCATTCAATAAAAGACTCTCATTTACGTACCATATGATTTGATAAAACAGGTTGCAATTACTGCACAAAATATGCCATCATTCTCCCTCATTAAATCCAGGCAATAATTTTTCCTTTTCATAAATCTACAGATTCATTCCTTCCCATCTGATTTTGCTTCCTAATCATTCATGCATTAATGAAAATACAATTACAGAAACTATTTACAAGACAATTGCATTTTACAGGACTATAATATAGTCAACTAATCATTCTGACAATTACCTATTTCAAACAACAGTACAAACCCTTTAATTTATATGTAATACCGGAGATCTAGTCAAGTCAATGTTTTAAGATAAAGGGTCTGAACATGACTATGACACTATGATTATATTTGGAACAATTCTCAAATGCATGAGTCTGAATGGCATGGTTTTCTAAAACTTTACTAATGAAAAGATTGCAAACTAAAGTTATGGGAAGTCTCACTATAAAGTACACAAGAAATGCTTTCTCATCAGCCTGTTTATGCAAAAGGAGACTCCAGGGAAAAGGAGTTATTTTTTTTTTTTTTTTTCCAGTGAATTTTAAACACTTTCCCTCTCTGTAAAACAGATTCTTAGCCAAGACCGACAAAGGATCTCATCCTTAAGCAAGTGGCCTGATAGATAGTATGTTTCCTGCTTTCCTGATTTCATAGCAATCCTTATTGCTTATATCCAGAGATGTTATCCTGTCTGAAGCCCCACCAGTCTCAACAAGCATTACTGTCACGGTTAACTCTTTAACATAGAATCATAGAATAGTTAGGGTTAGAAAGGACCTTAAGATCATCTAGTTCCAACCCCCCTGCCATAAGCAGGGACACCTCACACTAAACCATGTCACCCAAGGCTTCATCCAACCTGGCCTTGAACACTGCCAGGGATGGAGCACTCACAACCTCCCTGGCCAACCCATTCCAGTGCCTCACCACCCTAACAGGAAAGAATTTCTTCCTTATATCCAATCTAAACCTCTCCTGTTTAAGTTTGAACTCGTTACCCCTTGTCCTGTCACTACAGTCCCTAATGAAGAGCCCCTCCCCAGCATCCCTATAGGCCCCCTTCAGATACTAGAAGGCTGCTCTGAGGTCTCCACGCAGCCTTCTCTTCTCCAGGCTGAACAGCTCCAACTTTTCCAGCCTGTCTTCATACAGGAGATGCTCCAGTCCCCTGATCGTCTTTGTGGCTCTCCTCTGGACTTGTTCCAACAGCTCTATGTCTTTTTTATGTTGAGGACACCAGAACTGCACACAATACTCCAGGTGAGGTCTCCTGAGAGCAGAGCAGAGGGGCAGGATCACCTCTAACCCTGACCCTTTCCCAGTCTTCAGAAACTTCACCTGATTGCCATGATTTTGCAAATATGATGGCCAGTGGCTTAGCAACTTCACTCGCCAGATCCTTCAGGACCCGTGGATGGATTTCATCAGGTCCCATGGACTTGTGCACGTTCAGGTTCTTAAGATGGTCTCGAACCAGATCCTCTCCTACAGTGGGCCCAAGGTCTTCATTCTCGCAGTCCCTGTGTCTGCCTTCCACGACTTGGGTGGTGCAGTCAGAGCCTTTGCTGTTGAACACTGAGGCAAAGAAGTTGTTCAGAACCTCAGCCTTCTCCAAATCCTGTGTAGCCAGTTTACCCGATAGCTTCCGGAGGGGGCCTAAGTTATTCCTGGTCCATCTTTTATTTGAAATATATCTGTAGAATCCCTTATTGTTATCCTTAACATCCCTAGCTACATTTAATTCTAACTGGACCTTAGCTTTCCTTACGTGTTCCCTAGCTTCCCAGACAACATCCCTGTATTCATCCTAGACTGCCTGTCCTTGCTTCCACCTTTTATAAGCCTCTTTCTTTCTCTGAATTTTTCTCAGCAGCTCCTTATCCATCCAAGGAGGTTCCCTGGCTCCCCTGCCTCACTTTCTTCTAATCAGGATGCAACACCCCTGAGCTTGTAGCAGGTGATCCTTGAATATCACCCAGCAGTCTTTGGCCCCCTGCCCTCTAGGGCTATATCCCATGAAACCTTACTAAGCAGGTTCCTGAAGAGGCCAAAGTCTGCTCTGTTGAAGTCCAGGGCAGTGAGTTTGCTGCACACTCTTCTCACTGTCCTGAGGATCTCAAATTCTACTATTTCACGATGACTGCATCCAAGGCTGCTCTGGAGCATCACATTTCCAAAGAGTCCTTCCCTGTTGGTGAGCACGAGGTCAAGCACGGCATGTCTCCTTGTTGGCTCCTCTATTACCTGCAGAAGGAGGTTGTCTTGCACACAATCGAGGAACCTCCTGGATTGCTTGTGCTGGGCCGTACCGTCCCACCAACAGATATCAGGGTGGTTGAAGTCCCCTATGAGAACAAGGGCCTGAGAGCATGAGGCTTTTCCTATTTCTCTGTGGAGTGCTTCATCCACAGAGTCCTCTTGGTCAGGCGGTTTGTAAGAGATTCCCACAGTTATGTCTCCCATTGCTGTTCTCCCTTTAACTCTGACCCACAAACTCTCTGTTAACTGCTCACCTGTCTCCAGAGAGAGTTCCATAGTCTCCAACCTATCCCTAACATAAAGGGCAACTCCCCCTCCCTGCCTACCAGGCCTCTCTTTCCTAAAAGGCCTGTAACCTTCCATTCCAACACTCCGGTCATAGGAGCCATCCCACCATGTTTCTGTGATGCCTATTGTATCATACCCCCATAGATGGGCACACATCTCTAATTCCTCTTGTTTGTTTCCCAAGACACCTGAGCTGAGCTCCAAATGAGGCTAGCTCGTTGGCTGGAGTGGCTGGAATGTCACTACATCACTCCGAGCATTTTTTATAGGTGGTAGCAACCACTAGAAGTGGGTAATAGTCCACGGGACTTACCAGAGCAGGCAGCCTCTCTGCAACATCCCTGATCCATGCTCCAGGTAGGCAGCACACCTCACTCGAGACCGGATCAGGCCGACAGATGGGTGCCTCCATGCCTTTCAAAGCAGAGTCCCCCACTACTAGGACCCACCGCTTTTTCCTGGCAGCACCAGTAGAGATCTTCTTTACCAGTGACCCAGCTGGCTGTTCCCGACGCAAGCGCATTTCCTCATTAGCCCCCTGCAGGACCGCAAAACATAATGACAGTACTCAGCAAACCACTTTTCTCTTTCCAACACTACTGATAAACAGCTATTTGTTTAAAAATATTTAAAAATATTAATTTTCTTTAGTAATGTTTTCTAATTATTTCACTTGTATTGAATCTTTGTAGATTTTACAGAGCAGCATTATTTTAGCCTGTGTTCCGCTTGCTAGCAGCAAGAATGAAAAGACTGCGAACTAAGACTGAAATAACTCAGATAAGTGGAATTAAGCTGGAACAAGAAGCCTGTTTCATTCATTCTTCAAATACATAAAAAAACCTGTCTTTGAGACGTCTTATGAAACTGGGATTATGCTAAGGTGCTCAGTTAATTGCAATGTAATTTTACAGAAGGGTTTAGAGAAGAGATTAGTCAACAAAATTCAGTTTCACAAAGATAGCTTCTAAAAGTAAGAACAACAAAGCACTGGTGCAAATTATCTGGGGATGCTGGAGCTCTGTGCCCAGGTGGATGTTAAATATTCATTAGGAAAGTCAAACACATAAATTATACTGCTTTCTGGTAAGAGAATAAACTAGACGAATTGCTGAAATGCTTTGAAATCAGTCTATATCTTTACAGTTTCTGTTATAGAATAAATTCCTTTAAAAATAAAAAATGCTGCTGATTTAGTTGCAAGAAGCACAAAAACATCAGTTGTGCTGGTCACGAAAGCAATGAATCAACTTCACTTCTGTAGAGTTTACTCAGGCTCACACTTGGATAGCCATTTCTCAGATTCTTTTCCTAGTTTTGTGCATCATGTGTCTATTGGCACTATTTCTAACACAAAGTCCAAAGAGCAATGCAATTTCCTGAGAGGAGCTTTAAGTCCCTAACAAGATTTACACATATCTTCTGTTACCTTCTAGAGAATATTGTCAAATAATAATAATAATAAAAAAGTCAATGAATTTAATAAAATTTTCACTAACTAAAATTGAAATCTTCAAGCAGAAAGTTTTTACTTTACTTCTATTAATTGCTGACTGCAAATTGCAACAACATTAAACCAATACAAGAAGACCCCTTTTATTTCAATATTCTGATATAGATTCTTTTCTGGAGGAATGTTAATTTTAACACTGTGCATCAGCAATTGCAAGAGTAATAAACATATGATATGAAATCATTTCAAGACTTAATATTAAAAAGCAAGAAAATTCAAAGTAAAAATTGCACTCAAATCTAACTACATAAAAGAAAGATATACACTAAGGCAGCCAAATAACTTTTGGATCATGGTCAGAGAGTTGTTGTTCTAATTCATTACAGAGTACTTTTACTTCAGTTTCTACTTTATATTGATATTTTCTTTTTGTTTTACTTTGTTCAAGTAAAAGATCCTAATTGTCCTTACATTTAAACAATAAAACCTAAACCAATTTAACAAAATCAGAAAGAAATTGAAAACAGCATTTGAATCTTATACAAAACTATATCCAATAGTAGCTCTAATACATTGATCTTAATAAAACCATATGTTGTTGAAAGAGTAAATTCTTCCATATTCCAAAATAAGAACCATGGTATACACAAGCTAAATTACGTGCCATTGGCAGAACACAGAAAAACTCCCAATAGAACTAGGAATGGAATTGCTTACATATGAAATCCTTTCTTGCACAAGTTGCATAAATCTACTGTTTTTATAATGATTATTTTTCTTTTATACAAAGTTCATAAGTTGATCACCTTTAATGTAAGCCACTAAGATTAATCTAACTGAAAATATTTTATAATGTAAAGGACTGTTCAAGACTTCAGAGGTTTAAACAAGATCGGAAATTCAGATTAAACCAATCATTACATGTCATCTACAACAGTAGGCTTCTGTGTTGACTCCTATTTACCTTACCACTCAATATCATGTTTCATAAATTAATAATGTGATTAGCTATTGAGATTAAGAAATGTTACATCTCTTAATTTTCATTAAAATACCATAGTTATCTATATGTGGTTTTGGATGCACTGGCTTGACTCAAGGTTTCATTCATGGCTTATTAACCTCAGCAACAAACTGTTCTTGGATCACCAATATAGACATCAGGACTAGTTCCAAGATCTTCTTCCAAAATTTAAAATTAAGGCCTTAATTTTCCATCATTATCCTCAGTCTTTAAGATAACACAGATGGCTTTAAAGTATCACTTACAAGTTGAAACATGGAACATCTGTTGAAAACAATTTGGGGGGACATGAAAGAAAACAATTTCCTCAAGTTTTGTTGGTTTTAATATAGCACAGGTTACCTAAAAA
>NDXB01020546.1:34871-49653 GCA_002631895.1 Agapornis roseicollis
CCCCCCCCCCCCCCCCCCCCTTCCTACTATTATTTAGGTTTCTTTCCATAGACTTTGATGTCAACACAACACAAGAATTGCTATTTTTAGATTTCACATGTTACTTGGTACAACTTATATGCCTTGTTATTACAAAAATGTGATTTAGTAAAAGGCAGCTGCAATATATTATCATCTTGCAAAAAAAATTACTGGAATTAAAAAGTTGGGTTTATTGCAGTACCTCCAACTCTTGTTCATCAAGATACGTTTGGCAAGAGTTGTTCTATTTCTTACTTTATCCTCTGTAAAACTTTTGGATGAAAACCCCCTACTTTGAGATAAAGTAATAATCCAAATAACTCAGCAGTAAAACACGTGTGCACACACACTAGAGTTTTAGTACAGGACACAACACACTATAAACTTTTTTCTCTTACCTCATTTTGAGTATTTTTTAAAATTATTGACTGGCATATGCAACTTTCAAGTACATTTGGGGCATGGAAAACATCACTTATAAGTGCAAAGCATATTATTTTAAAGAGTGCCATGTTGTACAAGTGAAAGAGGCCATATGCTGGAATCTCTAGGCTTGTACATAGGGCTTTTATCAGTGACACAGCAAAGCACTTCTGCTGATGAAAAAACAATACATCTTGAATGCCTTCCCCTTTCTAGCCCGTCTTTCTCCCAAGCAGAGGGGAGCTACAATGAGGCACTATCCCACCATTTCTAGCAATGGAAGAACTTTTGAAGACAGAACTATGGGCATCATTGAACCAGGCCTCACAGCTAATCTCTGGAAATAAAAAAAGCAACATTCTTTTCTGTAAACTGGACAACATTTATTTCTAAGGACAAAGCACACCCATTTGAGTAAGAAAAAGAAAGGGGTTGCTTTCACAGTCAAAACTTTTGAAAGGAAAACATAGCTGCACCTGCAAGCTTTCTTTACTGCAGCACAAGCAGTAAAGGACTTTAAGGACTTTTTTAAGGACTGCCTAGAAGCCAAAGGTGCAAAATATGCTGAAAGTTTTAGCTGAGGAAGCTCAATGCTGTTATTATTCTGAGTACAATTTCTTTTGCCTGGGATTTGTGTGTGTGTTTGTTTTTTTTGTTTGTTTCTTTGGTTGGTTTGTTTTGTTTTAAGGACAAAACTGATGTAGAGAATTCTAGAAAATCCTAGATGCTGCTGCTATCCTAGCTTGCTTTAGTATTAAAGGGGATTGTTTGAAAATTATTATAATGAAGATATTACCACGGGAGAGTAAGAGGCTGAATTGCAAGCTTCCTCTCTCTACTTACCTTGTGGTCTCTACAGCCACAAGGGTATAACAATGTTAAGGGGCTCAAAACTCTGCACAGAGAAGGGAAGAACTTTTTCTTAGTTCTAGCTTGAACTTTTAAAGAAAAAAAAAAAAAAAGAAATCACACCAAGAGTTGCCAGGTAAAAGTATCTTGGTCTCCATGTTCAAGAAACAGGTCAATTCAGAAAACACTGATACATTCAGAAACAGTTCCTGGACAATCTAAGCTGTAGTGAAATTTCATTCTTTCCCAGCAGAATCCTTAAGGAAAAAAATAATGCAGCTATCACCTGCCTTCCTGAAATGCAGCAGGGTCATCCAAGTCTGAGCTCTTCCACAACACGAAAGATTAACCAAGTCCAATAAACATCACATGTTCTAGATAAACATACATAAACACAGCTGACAGGATGCATCTCAAGTCTGGATAGTATTCAGTTTATACCTGCACTTGAGGCTGGTTAATACTTGTTGCAGCTGCTTTGTAGGATGCTGCATTTCAAAGGCAGCCAGAATTTCAAGTAAAGGTTAGGCTCAGTTGTCCTCCCCATGGGTGGTCCTCTTCCTCTTCAGGCTGACACACAGAGCTAACATTCAGGAGGTTGTGTGATTTCATTCTCCCTCCTCTCCCCCTTCTTGGGCTTTACTTTTTTTTTTTTTTCCCCTTCTCCTCCTCATTTTGTCTTCATTCTCTCCTGCCTCCAAATCAGCTGTATCTGGCTATAAACATCAACTCTTACAAACAGTGTACATTGCTCAGTGTACATTGTAAGCTCTCTGTGTTCCTACTGGCTGCTACTCCAAATGCTAGCCAAATAGCTTAAATTAAGAATTAGAACATCTGCATTTGTATACTGAAGGACTTTCTGAAAAGATAAAGCAGGAGGCCAAATTCTGATCTCACCAATGTCACTGAATAATTTCACTGACACTAAAAAGAGTTGCTACAGACTTTCCACCAGCATCATTGAGATCAGGATTTGACCATTTGCTTTAGTTATGTGCTGATAGGTTCTTCAAACAGATCCTGAGAAAAGGAAAATAATTGATGCTAGCATTCCAAATATTTTCTATCTGTGAATGCTCAGAGTGTGAATTCCATTTATAGTGTGCCTTAATTTTTATGAAAAACTTCCATTTTATTGTTTCTCCATTCTCAAACCTACATCTTTAATAGATGGGAAATTGCATGAATATCTCCCTACACTGGCCTTTTCAATTTACAAGAATAGTATTTACAATTCAAAAGAATAGCAGGAAATGTCTAATAGACTTAGCACTTGGTCTCTAGGAAACGAGAAATACCATGCTAATCACTGGAGGCTGCACCTTAACTATATTAAAAGTGTTTAAGCAAGCATGAGAAAGTGTAGTTTTCTGTGGGCAGTAGTACTCTGAACAGACAAAATACAGATATTAAAAGAAAAATAGATCTGAAATCATTAATCTTATCAGTTGTAAACATAGACTCAGATTATATTCTTCTGTTATAGACTTAAAAGAAGGATCAGAAAGGGTAATTTGCACAAAAAATTCTAAAAATTGTCTTGGACATCTTAAAGATGTTTATGATCCTTAAAAAAAATAAAATAAAAAAAAAGAAATTTCTATATAAAATATGTAGTTTACAGCTAAAATACCAAAAAATGTTAAACTTCAGCCCCACAAAGCCTAGTAACATTAACCTTATGAGCTGTAAGTATTCAGGCAAATTGTAGCTACTGTTTGTTTTTGCTTTTAAGAAACAGTAACCTTGATTTGCAGGATGAAGGTTTTGAAAGCAATTTTACAAATCCTAAACCAAAGATTTTGCAAAGTTTTCATATCAATACATAGCTTTCAAACAAAATAGCAAAGAATATTAAACTGCAGCTTCACAAATCAAATAAAAACTAAAAGCCAGATCAGACCCTGTCATTTTCATGCACTTTTCTCCATACCAACATGTGTTTGACCAACTTAATCCTGAAAATTTCTGCAGATTTATTTTCTTCTGCTTGCCCTTAATGGCACATATATAATGGCATTAGACTTCCATAGGTGTAACAGCTTAGTATAAACAGAAAATACAATCCTCAGTCTGAACGAGAAATTAAAACATTTTTCATTTATTCTATTTGTCAAACAAGAACAACAACAACAACAACAAAAAAAAACTTATTAACAAAAATAAGAAACAACCCACTGTTGAACATGTGCATAGAGAAGACACACCTAACAACACAAGCATACCATCTTTTACAATGCTAGGCTTGGTCAGCAACTTTCCATCTAAAAGTATGCTTAGAATTGGAAAACAGTGCAAAATTACACAGATAACATTCCATAAAATTAAAGCATTTAACATTACAGGTAACAAAAAGAACAGCTACAATTGTCATTATCTCTTCCGAAAGTTTTCCAGAAAAAAAATAAATTCAAAACGTGGACAGTGTATTTGATGCTCATATCACAGACACTGATAATATAGGTGGAATTAGCATACTCAGCACAAGAATCTGCTGATGTTGATGTCTTTGCATACCCTCTAAGTCTCAAAGTGAAAAACAGACCATATTGTGTCCTTCATTAGTCTCTGGTTGACACTATCAGAAGTTTAAAGGAAGTTTATGAAGAAGCTTGAAAGTAGAAGGGAAGAGTTGATGGAACTGACAGCTTCAAGAAATGGCCCCTGTAAAAGGATGGCAGTTCTGCCCTTTAGTAGCCATCTTGCTCTGATTGAAAGTCACTGTTCAGAAGCCCCCCAGGATTTGTAACAACTTGACCTATTCTCCTCATTTTCCCACACATGCACAAAAGACTTAGAAGGTTTGTTGGTTAAATTTTTATTTTGGCATTGCCATATCAGCCTTCTTCCTTCATGGTTAGTCGCTACAACTCACCAGTATAATTAATCTCAGCAACCTGTGGAAGCACAACCTGTGGAAGCAGCAAAGAAGGAAAGGACTTCTAATAAGAATATAAAATTCTGACATGGGCTACAAAATAGCTAAAAAGTGGAAGAACAGCTGACTTGCACACAGTTCACATGCCAAGTGAACCTCTTCCAGGGTGATGAAGTGACAGATGCCATGTGGAAAGAGATTAAGTAAGGCTGTGACATAGACACAGTTACTAAACAAACTGCTAAACCCAACTTGAAATTAGAATTCACAACCAGTACAGCAGCAAGGTGGGAAATCTTTTGGAGTAACTATACAATTTACAATTCAGCCACAAGAACCCAATGCACTACAAAGGAGTCCATTGTAATAAAATCTTAAAGATTTAAAGTATTGCAGTCCGACCTAAAGACAACTCAACCAGTCAGTGACAGAAGGTATTGTGCATATAACTGCTACTACTATAATTCTAGATTAAACAGCAAATTTCAGTTTTCATTTTAAGAAAATCAGCTTAAACACAGACAAGCTTGAACTACGCAATTCTGAAATGCGATTTTGAGATCTGGTACTATCAACTGACCTGTAAGCTCTATTCAGTGGTCCACAGCATCATGTTAAATACCTCTTCAGTGTAGACAGGTAACATGTTTACAACTTGGCAGCATCTTGCAGCCTGAAGGTCTTCTTTTGAAAGAAGACATTTGTGAAGAACAGCTACTTAAAATAAACCAATGACATGTAGATGCAGCAAGGACTGGAATCTTCTTGGAAGCACCAGAATATGGGCAAGCTGAGCAAGGTTTTGGCTGGGGTCCTGAGCCAGGACCTCACTCTGGCTGCTGACATGGAGGAGACCACCAAGGATAACCAAGGGAAAGCTGGGGCAGGTTTAGCCCAGGACATCATCATCAGCCATTTTGGGTGAGGACCTGTGCAAGTGACTACTGACACCAAATTGTGTGGGACTGTGTGTCATGACTCAGCAGGCTATTTGCTTTTTCCCACAGCCCTGCCCCACAATTGTGGAGCTGTGTCTATCACCAATTCCCTTTATGGGGCCTGATTCTGACTCCCACTCATGGGCTGACATCGAGGCCTGGCCTTGGCCCATCCCCAGGTATGTACCCAATGTTTGGGGCTGCCTCTGGTTGCCCTGCTCCTGGCTGGGATGGTGTGATGTCCCTGCTGCTCCTGGCTGGGATGGTAGGATGTCCTTGGATGGCAAGGTACTGCCATTGGGCACCCTTAATTATGTGACTTAAAGTCAAAGGTGGCCCTACTTTGGACTTCCTGAGGTGTCCTTCCCCTTGAATTATTCAAAAATTCCATGACTTAAAAACAAAATATTATTGCACCAGTGCTAAATTCCTAAGATACAGAAATCACAAGATTGTTTAGGTTGGAAAGAATCTTGAGATCCTCCAGTCCAGTCCCCAAGATTTCTTTTTTGGCACTTTTAATGATGCAGGTATTATTTACAGATGGTTTACAATTTATAGAAAGCTTAAAAAAACCCCAAAGTTTCTCAACAATGACACACTTTTTTTTTCCAGTTTTCTTGAAAATACATGGACTATTTTTAAAGCAGAATCAGTGCATATCTGATCTCAACAGGTGTATTCAAAGTCTCCTGACTGCTACAGTACATAACTACTCTTAACTCCTAATTACACTGTAAACTACAAACTTTTTGAGGGCTTATTCTGTTAGTAAGTGAGATTCAAGTTTGCACTCAGATTATTCCTTATTCATGTTAGGTAGTTACGCAAACATCTTTGCATGTTACAGTAATTTTTTAAAAAAATATTTCTTAAATAAAGCACTGAGCTGGTTACCTGCTTTATTTCTAGCTGACTTAAAGAAAGGACGAAAGAGTCAGGCACCAAATCTTACCTTCAAAGCATAATGTATTACAGCATTAGCAGACTTTGTAAAATTCTGCCAGCTATGAAATATCACATGCATTCTGGAAAGAAATTCAACTTACACTAGACCATAACCTTTATCATGACCATAAATAGACTTTAAATGATGGGATTTATCATTTTGACTCTTGGTAGAAAATCACAGTTAACCCATGGCCTTGTGGTTATTTCACTACAAAGAGAAAGTTCTCAGCAATTATTTGTAACAAAAACCTGATATTTATGAGTTTTCCCATCTTCTTTATCCTCTGCAATTAGAGTTTGCAGCTAACACAACTTAAGCAAACTACATTGTATTTCTTTATTAGATAGCAGTAACAAGCAACACGTTTTATTTTTATATATCATTTTTCATGAAGGGATCTCAAAATACTTAAAAAAGGAAGGAAATGTCATTAACCCATTTTACAGGTAGATAAATTTTACAGATTTCAGGTTTTTTCTGCCTATTTCACATCCTCCTATGTAAGGAGAAACAATGGGTACTATATTTAGCGGCAGCTTCCAAACTGTGGTCTGTGAGAGTTCAGTAATTCACAGAACCATATGCCCTCTTGAACTATGCCTTGATCCAGAAGTTCTGATATTTGACAGCTGTTAATTTGACCCCAAAATTTTGCAAACCACTGACCATTTATATATGTTCCCATGTCCTGTAAAATGCCAAGAGACAGAAAATGAGGTCCCCGACTCCAATGCTCTAAAATTTAATAATAAATTACCCATTAGTAATTGTTACCCAATTTAGGCTGAACTTAACTTGAATATTTTCTGCTTGGAAAAGTATTTCTTATCTCTAAAAGTGTTTTCCTTTTGAAAACTAAAAACAAATGCCAAAGGTATAAAAATTTGTGGAAAGAAGTATTCCAACATAATTGAATGTTTCGGGTGTTCATTCTAATAAATTTTGATTAAAAAGTGGGTGCGAATTAAAAAACTCAAAGCATTTTAAATTGAAATTTTCAAGGAAGAATTATAATTCTCAAAATATGAAATGAATTATTTATTTTGGGCGGAACAAATCTGACAAATATGCATTTTTGCATCAGATGGGAGGAAAAAAATTATTGCTAAATATTTTTAGAATTCCATAGCACAACAAAGCTGAGTATCTCCATTTTTTTTTGATGATAGGCTCCCAGTATTCATGATCCCAAAGAGTTGCCTGGGGTTTCATACTCACAAAATCCAGTTACAGAGTCTAGTATGCATTATTAGCTGTCTCAGGCTATATGAAGGTCTGTAAATTGAGCAGTAATTTCAGCAAGAAATGTAAAGAACAATATATAAATACTCAAACTCGTTCAAGCTCCCAAATTATCTGAGCTGTAAGACTAGAAGACAAACTTTAAAAATCTTGGGGGCGGGTGTGGAAAGGGGCGAAGTCTTTTGACTTTGTAAGTCATCTTTTTCCTCACCTCCATCTGTCTGTCATGTTAAACAGTAACAGCTGCAAATTACATTAACTTCAGATTCTGGCCACTTCTGTTTTCTTTAATCATAAGATTTCTTTAATCATCAGAACTAGTGACTGATACTAGAGCATGCTTGTATAACAAGTTTCAGATCTAAAAGCTCATTGCTGTGTCAAGGGAAATCTTTGTACACCAACCATCTACTAAACACTTCCTGGCAGTAGTTAAGCAGGTTCCCACTGAAAGTTTGAGGTCACCTCAGGAAACAAAGTGGAATTAAATGTTTCCACATTAAGCTTTTCAAGAGTTTAGGTGGCCAGACAAATGTTTTTTATGGCTATTTCAAATGTCTGTAACAGACATCTTCCATCGGAAAATAACAGAGTAAGTATCCTTCCTGCACTCCACAGTCACGCCCTGAAATTATTCACTGTACCAATCCACCAAAAATCCACAGAGATTGTAGTCTCTTCACAGTGTACTGCAGGGCTTTGTTCCCTCAAGCTATGTAGCAGAGAGGAAAACCATGCCCCACAGTAGTAGGTTTGGAGAGCTGAATGTTGGCTGTTGTGCTGCAAATGCCTCTGTACATCAGTTTGCTTCTGACACTACAAACCCCTGTCTCTGCCTGTGAAGTTGCCATCATTCAGCTATAAATTTTCCTGCTGGGAGACTGCAGATGTTCCTAGTCACTGTGTTCGCATCCCTGCACATCCAGCTATGCCTCAGTCTGCCTTCTTGGGTTGTCAAAGCAGGCAAGAGACGACAGGAATGCAGTCATGAGTTAGAAGTGGAAGAGCTTAGTATTGCTTCTACAAGCCCTCAAACCAGCAATGTTTGAACTCTAAAGGTATGTGGCAGCAGTTTTAAACTGTGTCAAGTCTCAAGTCTGAAATAATGAAGCCTGTTGTCCCTCACCATTAGGGCAATTTAGTTTTTAGTTATACAGCCTTATTGTTGATACGAACTTGGATAACAAATGATTAAATGCTAGCTTATGAAATTTTCTCCTTAACTGCAAGCTTTTGAATATTTCAGGAATAAATGTAACAACAGATATATTGGTTTTATTATGAAATACAGCCCTTTTAAATGGTGAACCTCAGAGTTACAAAAGAGATGAGGGAACTCAGCCACACAATTTATAAGAAAATAATAGCTGCAAGGTTATATCCCTAGCTACAATTAAAAAAAAAATATATCACAGGAAACATATAACAGGAAACAAGTGTAACCATGCAAGTACTAGCCAGTATTCTGTTTATCTACGTCAATTTTAAATATTAATACTTTTATTCAGAGGCTATATACAGACAGGACAAGAGCCAAANCTAGCTACAATTAAAAAAAAAAATATATCACAGGAAACATATAACAGGAAACAAGTGTAACCATGCAAGTACTAGCCAGTATTCTGTTTATCTACGTCAATTTTAAATATTAATACTTTTATTCAGAGGCTATATACAGACAGGACAAGAGCCAAAAGAAAGACAATTTGCTTCGTGAAAATCCTTGATAAAACATTCTCAGGATGAAAAGGCCTTCAGAGGTCCCCCCCCACCCTGTCAGCACTGAAACACAACCTGCCTTAGAATTCAGAAGAAAAAAGGAAAACCAGAAAAAAAATCCCTCTTCTACCACCTCTGAAGTAAATGCTATCTAATTCCTAATATCATAGATATTTCTTTAGCCATAGCTTGCATTTTAAATCTAAAATTTGGCTGTTGTTTCAAAGAGAGAACTATTTTTTCTGTAGTAAGCATATAGAAGGTGACTGCACATATTTTTACTCCAGGATGCAATGCATACACATAAAAATTAAAACAGAGTTTAACTGTTTCATCCATTATGATTTTCATGATTCTGTATGGAATTGAACCTCAACATGTCTAACAGAAGGAAAGGACATGGTCAACGTGAATAGCAAAAACTAAGTCCTAACAAGTTACTTCCTGTAAATCCTAAAAGTACTAAACCCAGTGACAAGAAATATCTTAACCACAGAAGCCTTTAAAAGTAGTTTATAATGATGAAGAAAAGGAAGTATTTTACTAATACATTTGTATTCTCCAATACTGAATGCTGCTACCTTGTACTGCTGAAGTATTTCCCAGAGCTCAGTTCATAAATCATAACCACATAAGGAGATTTGCAGGAAGTAAATATGAAGTAGATCTAAGTCCTGCTGACCTCACTTAACCTGATGACAAAAACTACAGCAACAACAAAAAAGAAATTACAGGTGCATTATTTTTTTTATTTAACATAAAAGGCCAGGTTGTTCAAGGCCAGGTTGGACGAAGCCTTGGGTGGCATGGTTTAGTGTGAGGTGCCCCTGCCTATGGCAGGGGGGTTGGAAATTGATGATCTTAAGGTCCTTTCTAACCTTAACTATTCTATGATTCTATAAAAGTATTTTACATACCTAACACCTGACTTCAAATCCAAATGATTCTAAATGTAGTTTTCTGTTGAAGTTGAACGTAAAAAAAAAAAAAAAAAAAAAAAAAAAAAAAAAGAGAAATATTTAAAAAAAGAATTTAATAANTTGTTAATTTTGGCATTATTCTACAGCAACAGAATTTAAAGTTTTTAATTAGGAAATATATATGACATTGTGCTGTTTCTCTCGTGCAGAAAAAAAAAGAAAAAAAAAGAGAGAGAGATATCTTAAAAAAGTATTTACTGACCAAAGAGCAGAGACAAATCCTTCTGGAATTGCTAGCTTGTTTGTAGCAGGACAAATATCCATCAATGATTATTTTCTTATTTATAGACTGAAGTCCCGTTTATAAAAACTAAAAAACAAACCCTTACCAAAAATGTACAAAGCCTCACTTTATTTCAGATCTCATGTAACTTTGTATATTTTGAAATATACAAATATACATGTACATTATTTGATAAGCAAAGGCAATTTTTATTTAATATCTACAAAGCTTTTAGGTAATCTCTGATAAGACAGGAGCAGGATTTTATAAGGCATCAGTAGAACTTAATGCATCTTACCTGCAAAACCTTTTAGGTCATAAAACACAATGGAACAGGTTCCGGGGTGAAAGAAATGCATCTAAATACAAAAAAGTCTGAGGCAGATAACACGAAAAAGGCAGGACATCTTCAGACCAGCCTTAGTTTCCCCGCTGAAGAAGTGGAGACAGCTGTTTGCGTAAGAATCAACATAGCTGAACTTCTAGGTCCTGGCCGCTGGAAATTTGTGTGTGTATGCTGGTCTGCTTCAGCTGTCATGAACGTCTTTGAAAATAAACTAATGAACCATTAAATCTTCCTGTGAGGTAAATAATTATCATCCTTCTTTCACAGATGAGTAAATAAAGATAATAAATAAACAGCTGGTCTGAAGCCACAGAGAATTCAGTAGTTTCAGAAACAGAATACCAGTTTGCATGTTTACATATTCCCTTTTAAGAGTCCCTATCCCACTCTACTTTGTACTTCAAACTACAGATTAGTCTGTTGCTTCTTTCAGCTACCACTCCTAGCTCAGATGTACAGAAAAACCCCACAAGGGAACAGAATAATGTGTGTACTGTAGAGTATAATACAACACTGAGATCCCTGAGTAGGATCCAGAAGAGGCAACAGGACAAGCACATGAGCACAAAGTAATTTATTAGTAGAATGGAGGAAAAAAATTCTCCTGCAGAGATCAGTGTTTAGGCAATGACAGCATCACCAATCTCATTTGCAACACAAGCATCTTCCCACTACTGTTTACTACCAGTACTAATTTACTTCATTAGGAGTTTGACACTTAGCTCAATAATGAAATTCCAGCCAAACATATTTAACCTATAGCAGTACGTAGCCTGATAGATAAGCTTTCATGCTACTTAATTACATCAACATGAACCAGAAGCTCAGTAGAGGCTTCAGATGGACCACTGATTAATCTATTTGAAAACAGAAGCACTGTGAGCACAGATGAACCACTCACTGAGCTGCTATACTGGGGACATGGGTCTACACTATGGACTAGTGCATAGGAACGGAAACCTTAGTCCTATTTCTGTAGAGATAAAACAGAAAACTTTGTATTCCAGATTTTTAAAGAACAGCAGAACAGAAGAAGGGGACATAAAAATGATATGTTAGAGAAAAAGTGCAACTCTCAGCAGCAAATCATGGCCAAGCAGAAAGAGTCTGATTACTTAAAATATGTATTAGTAAAATATGAACAGTCAAAAAAAGCTTGGTAGAACCAAAAGAGGCCAACTGATAAGGACAGCTACACAATATAATGTGTGGCATATTGAAATGGAAACGAAGGTATACCATCTTTAAAAAGAAAATCTGGATTGAGGACACTGCACTTGAGAATGGGGAGAAGTTCACTCTTTTCTTTCACAGGGAGGCAGAAAGTCAGCTTCTTTCTACTTCATTGATATAAATGCAAAATTAAGAAAAATCCTAGTAATCTCCTTCCACATTCCATACCTCTCTTATAATGGACATTTGAAACACAAATTAACATATAAAAGCAGGAAAATGTAATTTCTGTGTTCAAAAATGTAATGTTTTGAAGTATTAAAATTGTTTTATAGTAAATGCTTCTAAGACTATTACTTTCTGAAAGATTTCCTTAAAATTGGCATCTTTCCAAGAAGTTTTTTTGTATGCACTATTTCATTCTTGTAGAAAAATGTTTAAGAATTTAAGAAAGGCATAGCTCCTCAATCCATTTATAGGTACCCATTTGAAAGTCTATATACAGTTCATTTGCACAAAACAAAATCTTGAAAGCTGAGCTGACAGTTCAAAGCAATGAAACTTTGATTTTTGTTTATTTAATAATCTTGATTCTGCAATGGACATATTTCCAAGAACCCAGATGTGGTCTACAGGCATATACCAAGGGAAGGTGAGAAGATACTGATGCCCTTTTTGGGGGGTTGTACCACTTTTGCAAAAAGGCAGTACTGCACTGAATTGAGTTTAGGTGTTTGATTAGAGAGTTTGGCATGCAGGAACAGCTGCTGGGGGCAGGGCAAAGGAATTGTAAGGAAACAGGTATGTCAGAATTATTAAAGCAAAAACTAAAGAAAATCCCAAAGCACATTGATATGCAATAATAAAATTGTCACAGCAGTCAACCATATAGCCACTGTCTCAAAAATTGTGTCATTTTAGTGATCTACTGCACACCTAATGAATATCATGACATGTACATGTATGGACAATATTGCTCTGCAAATTTGCATAGATTGCCCTTAATACTTCATTATCTCTGTGCATGGTCTGAGGTTATATTTTTATTAAATCACCCATTTTATAACATATTCCAAGATCTTGTAAACATTTTCAGTAGACAACCACTGAAATATCTGGTAATTTGGTAACATTAATATACCTATATTTCTACTATAAGAATAAAAATTCAGAACACATGCACATGTAGAAGTAACTCTTCCAGATGACAGTTAAAAGAGTTTGCCAGACATAGTTAAGGGGCACTGATAAATTAACATGAAAATAACTGTCTATGACAAAGTATGTTTTCTGTTTAGGGGATTAACAGGCAGCTTCAGCCTATTAGTGTTCCCAGTGCTATACACAAATCAAATCACCACTAAAAATACAGCTTCTGTAATTTTAACTTCAATTCCCAGATAAACAAGACTCCTTTAACATGACAGCTACAAGCATTCATGAGAAAATACGTCTTCTAAGCAGTCACATAACAGAAGCCATATGCAGAGACACATAGCAGCAGATAAAAATCTCACAATGCTGAACTCAACTACCCCAAGATACGATTCTATTCCATTTTCCAGCACAGAAGAACCACTATTCATAAGAGTATGTTTCTCACATGTTGAAATCAGGTACATGACTTAGTTTGGTTCCAAGTGTAGTCACAAAGAGGAACACTTGGGAAAAGCAATTGGGCCTGTACATAGTACCTAGGAAAAAAACTTGGAAGAGGGAATTGTGTTTGAAAACATCACTCCCTCATCACAAACATGTAAAATGTTTAAAAAAAATAAAGCAAAAATCTATTACATTTTGTGGCTTATCACATTACAACACCTTCTTTTGGTCACTGCATTCCTGTTTTAGTGCTAGTTTTCATAATATTGAATTTAACTTTTTAAAGACCCAAGCATTTGAGGTGTTAAGCATAGTCTGCTAAACACTTCAAAAGACAGCTCCATAGAGTGGAGAAACTTAATGACAGAGAAAGCAGTCAGCTCTTCACAGAATTCAGCTCCTGCAAGTTGTCAAAGAAAGGGCAGTCTCTGAAGACAATGGATTGGGCAAGCAGTTTTTAGCATGCCATTAATCCAAAAAAAGTTTTAAACAAATGTACAATCAGATTAAGTTGTCTCTCCAAAAACAATACTTCGCATATCATAGTATTCCTTCAGTACAATTTTGATTTGGCTAGAACATTACTTTGAGTTTTCTTTAGCAGACCTTCTTTGAAAGGTGGGAATTTCTAAAGTACAGGCTTCAGTTGTGAGTCATTAGTATTGTTTCCTTTAAGTTTTCTCACCAGCTCATCCTGCATCACTTCCCTTGTTCTCATGAATGAACAACGGTAATGGAAACTTAACCATTGGTAAGAAAGAGTGAGAAAACTATTCTGACAGTTTTTCAAATGCCCTGTCAACAAAAATCTAACATTAGGACACTAAATAGGAATTAAGAAATTTGTTTCCTTGTTTAGTACAAGCTTATTTAAACTTGCAGCCATGAGACTTCTTAAGAGCAAATAAAAAGCACCCATCTTGTGTAACATTGGTTATGATCTGTTACAGCAAAAAGGAAATGGAATATGGTTTTAATCTTAAAATAATATGTCATTTTTTTAAAGTCAATGCATCATCAAGGCTTCCTTTCCCCATACCATCTCCGTATTTCAACACAAGGGGGAAAAAAACCAATAACATCCTTACATACCATGAAGTCTTACCTCCCCTGAAGATTAATGGGCACTACTCTGTATGTATATTAAAAGGTCACTCACCCCCATCTGTTGTGCAATAACCAGGCACACAGGGATAAGTGAGGGAGATTGCATGCAATCTTTGTGCTGTGGTCCCTTGTTGCATTCTGCTTGTGGAACCCCCTGTAACACCAGTGGAATTTCTGAGCACAACACAAGTGCAGTACCATTACATTAGGCTGTCAAGTGCTATTTTCCCTACAGTATGTTCCTCCAGCAATTGGGTCCCTCTTAATGTTGTGTCTGAAGGTTAAAAAAAAAAAAAAAAAAAAAAACAAAACAACAAAAAAACCCA
>NDXB01020547.1:0-41376 GCA_002631895.1 Agapornis roseicollis
AGCCCACTCTTCCCCTTATTTATCAGAGCATGTCCACCATCCCCCAGTAGACCTGACCTACAAGCTCGTGTTCAAGGTACCCAAACCCTTGACTATGACACCACTCTTGTAACCAATTATTAACCTGTCCAATCCTCCTAGCTATTTTGAGCTCCTCCCCTGTATCCCAGAGAACGGGTGAAAAACAATCTGAGCTCCAGAGCCCCTAACCACCTCTCCCAGGGCTCTGTAGTCCTTCTTTATGTCCCCCAGGCTACTACTATCTATGTCCCTAGCACCCACATGGATCACTAGAAGTGGGTAATAGTCCATGGGACTTACTAGAGCAGGCAGCCAGTCTGCAACATCCCTGATCAGTGCACCAGGTAGGCAGCACACCTCCCTCGAGACCGGATCAAGCCATGCAAACTATCTCGACCTGCTCTGCTCGCCACGCTCCTGGTCGCTGCTGCTCCCTGGGCAGGTTTTTAATCACTGACAGCTGCCACCGAGCCTCCTGGCTCCACCCCCGGCAAGTCAGGGCCTCGAGTGAGCTGAGCTGCCAGCTCCTGGGCAAATCCTGTCGAGGACTTGAGGCTCCCTCCTCGGTGGCTCTTGGCACTCTTCTGGCTCCACATTCCACCCAGACTCTGCTGAAGTTATATCTGTGTCTTGTGTGGAAGCTGGATCCAGGGACTCCACAAGTCATGAAAGACAGAAGTGTCTATAGGGGAAAATTCTTCCCCTTTTCTTGCTCAGGTTTGATTTACCAGAGGTACTTTCCTTTATCCATGCAGCTTTCCTCAGAAAATAGAATATTCTTTCCCAGAGCTATAGGACCAACAGAGATTTTAGCTATAGTCAATCTGACCAAACACAGAACATTTCTTCCCATTTTGATTATATGTTGAATATAACCTGGTGGAAGGTGACCCTCCCCATGACAGGGGGGTTGGAACCAAATGATCTTTATGGTCCTTTCCAGCCTTTCCCATTCTATAATTCTATGATTCTATATCCATGATATACCATATTTTACAATCATCTGAAGCAGTGGAAACATATTAAACAGCAGCAGAACCATGAATAACTAGAACTCTGTATTACCCACCACAATACTGGCCCCCTCTCCACCCTGCTCTTACTCTTGGCATTTAAAAATGCACAATGAACAAGAAAATATAGTCAGTAAAAGTAACACTTGTAAAATTACATTTTAAAATCAGAGTGTTGTAAAGTAGCTACAAAATGAGGTGAAACACTAAGCAAGGAGTTGAAACTTCTGGCTACTCCATATTTTAACTGGATGGCTGGTGCTGCTTCAACATCTTGCCAGCAGGCTGACAAGGATATTAAAATAGAGAGCAGGAGGGGATCAGCCAAGAACTGTGCAAGAACAGTTTATAGTTCATCTTTTCTTCATTATTAGTCAACCTAGCAAGGATGTTCTCAGGTTCTTCTGCATAGCCAGATAATTTTACCCAGGGCTGTGCAGAACACAAACCTATGTTGGCAATATAGGTGGTGTAAAGAGATGAATCTTATCTGAAGGAATTTGCTTTCCTTGTTCTTCTTCCTCAGCACAAACAGAAATGATAGAAAAAGGTCTTAACTGCAAATTCTTTGAAAGACAGCTTAGCCAGGAGCTGAAAACATGAACTCTGAGGTGTATTTTGTACCTTCTTGAAATCTCTTTTTGTATTCTGCTGCCCAACTCGCCTTTAAAGCTTTAGTTTTCTATTTAGCTACAAAGAGGCTGCCTTCCAGTACCACCTGTGGGTAAGTGGGATTTTGCACAGTGGAATCTTATCTAGGGCTCCTGATATATGAACTACTGATGTACAAAGAGCTGCTTTGTTTCTGATATTACACAGAATACAGCTCTAACCTTCTTCAAATGCAACTCTCTGGACAGCATTTCTAGTGGTATTGAGACTAGGGGGACTACTCAGCTATTTGCTATCATTCTGCATGATGGAGTATCAGGGACTTCCTGAGAGCTTATTGCATCTTCCAGATGAATCCGTCAGCTGAGAATTTCTTTTCAGTTTGGGGAGAGAAAATTGATGTTTCATTTTGTTTTAAGGCTCAAAACCAGGCATTTTGTGATATTTCTGGAAATCCAGAATGGAACTTCTCATCAAAACAAGCGAGAAAGTTTCAACTAGTCAGAGATGTCGTTGATGCGGCATTAACCTAGGACATAGAAGATTCAGGTTAACATTCCTGGTTTTCCCTGTTCTCACCAGGGAACACAAGTAACTTCACTGCTACTTTCATAGAATCATAGAATAGTTAGGGTTGGAAAGGACCTTAACATCATCCAGTTCCAACCCCCTGCCATAAGCAGGGACACCTCACACTAAACCATGTCACCCAAGGCTTCGTCCAACCTGGCCTTAAACACTGCCAGGGATGGAGCACTCACAACCTACATGGGCAACCCATTCCAGTGCCTCACCACCCTCACAGGAAAGAAATTCTTCCTTAGATCCAATCTAAACCTCTCCTGTTTAAGTTTGAACCCGTTACCCCTTGTCCTGTCACTACAGTCCCTAATGAAGAGCCCCTCCCCACCATCTCTATAGGTCCCCTTCAGATACTGGAAGGCTGCTATGAGGTCTCCATGCAGCCTTCTCTTCTCCAGGTTGAACAGCCCCAACTTTCTCAGCCTGTCTTTGTATGGGAGATGCTCCAGTTCCCTGATCGTCCTCATGGCCCTCCTCTGGACTTGTTCCAACAGCTCCATGTCCTTTTTATGTTGAGGACACCAGAACTGCACACAATGCTCCAGGTGAGGTCTCATGAGAGCAGAGTAGAAGGGCTTGTAGTGGTAGAGATCTGTAAGATTTGTTTCTTTACTTAAAACTATAGCAGGGCTCACATTTTGGACAAAACCAGAAGAGACTCTCCCCATAGTTTCAAAACCTGACATCTGCTTCATGAGATAGATGAAATAGAATACACCTTTTCTGCACAACCTTAACTTAAAGATGATGCAGTGTTTTACACAGGTTAAAGTTCTTAGTCTTTACAGTCTGGAAAGCAATGTTTTTCAGTGAAAGGCATCAGTGGCTTGCTTATGTCTCTACTCAAAAGGCCACTTGCAATTCCATTGTGTATAGGTTGGGAAGCATTTTGGAAAGGGTGAAACATAGTCCTGAATTGAATAGTATATAGAACAATTACCTAGCTATATATTAGCACCTTCCACAAAGCGCCCTAACTGGGCACTGAGGGATACTCTCCAACTACAACGCACTGACATTTCAGTTTCTAAAAGGCAGAATCAAACACAGCTGTAGACCCACTGATATACCAGGAACAGCAGAAAACCTCTTCAGGGAGCATGGATCCTCTCTACCTGCTCAGAAATTCCCACCAGGGTAACAGTCCTGCAGTGGGGTAAGTGTTGGGGTTCTCCTCCCACCGACCAGCCTCAGCTCCTTTTGCAGGGAAAGAGCAAGTGACACCAAGCAGCTCCCATTCACATTGCTTAAGAACCAAGAGTAACCACAGAATTCTTCCACATCCAAAAGCCACAAAAAACCTATTTATTTTCTTTCTCTAAAATAAAATAAACCCCATTATAATCATCCTAACCAGAACAGATACTTCAGTCTGCAAACACTCTCAGAGCTGCAGTGGGCAATAAATCAAACATGTCACTTCCAGCAACTCATCCCTGGAGTTGGCTGCTGTGTGGCCATAATATGCAAAGAGGCTTTTTCCTGGTGATCCTCAGGAGGAGCAAGATTCCTCTTGCTGGCTCTTCTTTATACAAACACTCCTGTAAATTATACTTAAATCCAAATTTAGCATTCAGTCCTAATTATTTTCCTCTAATTTGAGGTGGTTTAGGTTCTGGTAGGCTGATACACTGTCAGTGTTCATTTAAAAAGCTTAATGCAGTTAACCCAACACCAAATGCGTACATATGACATCCCCACTACCTTAACTCACCATCATCACATAAAGCACTCTGAAGGAAACCAAGACCTTCTGTTTTCCAGGCAAATTGTTTTCAAACAATTGAAAAGAACAATTTAAAACAATTCAAAAGAACAACAACAAAAATCAGTAACAGGCAAAAGAAGGTTCTGCAATGTTATGAAAGGCCAGCAAAACATACGGTGGCTGTGCCAAATCACAGCTGTAACATCCCATCCCTTCCCCCATCACCCAGAAGGATAAGAGAGCATTTTCAGTAAAGCCACAGAAAATGAAGGCTTACACATCTTTGATGTCAATAGAGATGGAGGGACATCTGAGCCACTAATCTGGCACCATTTCTCTTTCATTATTTTAAGTTCTGAAAAAGTTTGGGTGGCACTGACTCTAGAAAGAGGGGTTAATTGTTTAGCCTTATAAAATCAATTATGCCTCTTTTGGTGCTGCTTTTTGGGCTGTTCCGTATTTTTAGTTTCCCAAAGGATTTGAAGCTCAACACACTGCTAAACTCCTCAGCAAACACAGTACCTGTGGATTCACTAAACAAAGAACTGAGACTAGACTTCAGGATCTTTATAGACTTTGGATCTGTTGTATGTACTCAAAACATTCAATACTGCACATGTCCAATTCAATTCCTATCAGGAAGGTGGTGTGGCACAGCTCATTTGATGTAGAGCTCTTTCAAACAGTTTTTTCAAACAGAATATGTTGCAGTTCCATAACTATCTGTCCTCCTGTACGTTGTGAGCTATGTTATTTCACTTCCCAGTAAAGAGGTAGTTGAGTTGCAATGATTCCTTACTCTCAATAAAGCTGATGTTCAGTCCCACCTAGTCATTCACACAGATCTGTCTAGAGAAGTAAGAATCTCAACCTCCATTCTGATCATTGTCTTTTAAAACATGCTACTATGGTCCACATATATGTTACTCGACTCTTCAGCAGGAATCAGAGTGCACACTCACTCTGCCCATCCATTCTTGCACTCTAGAAATCATGCAGCCCTTTTGCCTACTTTTGATATAAAGAAGAAAACAAATAAATCAGGGAAGATAAAGGGGTGTGTTTTTACATTTAAACAGGAAAAATGATATGGTGGGAAGTGCTTAATCCAAGAGATCAGATACTAACACTAAAAACTGAGTGAGATATTTATTAATATCCTTAATTAGGATGTACTTGGTTTACCTAAGCAAACGAGCTGGTAAAACACTTAACAGATTTATTTATGAAGACAGAGAGGAATAAACTATTTGGATGACAAAATCCCAGTAGCAGCCTACAGAAATTTCATGTCTGACTTTGCTGTCAGCAGGAGAGAGAAGGGCTTGTCTTTTCTGCTTACAGCAGGTACTAAGCTTCTGTGAATAGTGTTATTTGCTGACAATCAGTGGCTTTGTGCGCATATTTTCATACATATATATATATGTAGATATGTACATTTTTACACATACACACACAGAGTCAAGACAAAGGAGATGCTAACCTTGAGCCCAGCCTTTCAACAGTCGCCTCTCACAAGGAGTCTCATTGAGCTGCATCTTTCATCCTCTGCCATTCTTCATGCATGTGTAAATAGAGATACAAAGTGGGAGCTACAATGTCAGAACAATACACTTGTGTGATCGATCTCTTTGCCCTCATTTTGCAGATATGCAAATGCCTTCATAAATATTTTCTAAAGACCTAGAAAAAATTGCTCAAAGTTTCCTGACCTCCTACTACCTGTCTTAAAACCCTCCAGGTTTTCAGTCTTCCAACAGCTTTGTTTCTAATATTAGCTCAAAGTTAGGTGTTGTCCTCCTTCAGCCATAAAGACAAGGTGTCCCTGCCCATGGCAGGGAGTTGGAACTAAATGATCTTAAGGTCCTTTCCAACCCTAACTATTCTATGAGTCAATGTAGAACAACCTTTGTCTATTGTTCAAGTCCATTCCACAGAGAATATGAGAATGTGTTTTTAGAAGCCCAACATGGAACCTGTCTAAGACCAAACCCAGTGCCTAAGATGGTCCTAGAAAGGCCACTTCAATGTGGCCTTGCTTAGGTGTTCATTCCCCCTCCCACTGCATTATACTGATTTGGTTTCTCATGTTACAGTATAGTTATATGTACATGTTCATAGATCAGATAGTACTTCTGTCACACACATTTGCAGTGCTTCAAACAAGACGTCCCTGATTCATTATCAGAGATGTTGCATGCTATCTCAATCTAAAGGTTAATTACTATTACTTTACTAATGCTCACTGATATAGATCCCAAGTGCTGTTTGAAACAGCACAATGTTCTATAGACATACACAGCAAAAACCCAGTATTAGAACATGAACTGGTCCAAATTTAAAGTAACTGAGCTTAAAAATGATTCTTGACTGATCCATGTTAGTAAAGTTCATAGATGTGCTATAGAACAGGGCATCCTGCTAATGGTAACCTTTCAGCCAAGGAGTGCAGTGCAGTTTGAATAGTCCTGCCTGAACGCAGGAATAATGCATGACTTGGCCAATCACTGTCACCAAGCAGAGATGTGTACAAAGCACAAAAAGCATTTTCATGTTTAAGAGGAAATACTTTAAATATTCAACTATCCCTGTCTTCTTAATGTTGCTCTCCCAGGGCCTCAGCAGCTCACAGCCTCTGATGCCATGTTGCCAGGACGGCTACTTGTCAGCAATTGTAGTGTGAGCAACAGCAGGAGGCTCCGAACAAGCATGTGAAGTAAAATGCTTATTCAAGAGACAGCACAATGGCTGTTTTCTAAGTGGCATGAAGCGCTTCACCCGGCAGGAGCCCTCAGATCTCTGCACTGAGCAGCTGGGTTGCACTTTGCTCCTATCAATAATAATGATAAATAATAATAACGATGGCAAAGTAAAAGGAAACTGAGCTCACAAGCTGTATCAGATGGACTCAATGCTTTTGCACCTGAGGACACAGGGCTTAATTCCAGCACCTCTCCCTCCGCAGCCCCCCTGCTTCCATAGGCTGGATGGGGAATGGGGATGCAGGGCTGCCCAGTATCCAGGCAACGGGCATTGCTGAGGCTCTGAAAACCTCTGAAGTGCACAGGAGGACCAGCTGAGGCAGGTGCACCCCCCTCACCCCCCTCCCCCCCCCGACTTCACAGAGTGCAGAGAGAAGGAGCTTTTCCAATGGTAAAGAATAAAAGCAGAGAGCAAAGCAAGATCTGCAGCTACCTTCTGACAGTGAAAACACATTCCCAGGTCTCCCTGGGGCTGCGTTTCCTATTGGGAAAGTACCCGGGACAGTCCACAAAGTTTACTGTAACTTTCTCTTTTATTTCTCAGTGGTATGTATGCCCTCCCCTAGGTCCACCTCCTCCTATTGCAGGAGCTCTCCATATTTACTAGCCACCTACAGGTAACAGTCTCAATTCCTAGAGTTGTGTTTTGGCCAGGCAAAACCTACTGATGTCGTGATTAATGGATATGCACACACATCCCCAGGCTTCACATGGTCTGTGGGAGAAAAGGTCAGCTGAGAACAAACAACCCATCAATCCATACATTCACAAGGGGAAAAAGTTCTTCATCAGTAAGGGAATAAAGTTCCAGTGGTAGCGAAGTGAGTAGGAGCATTACCACTAACTTCAGTCACATCCAGATTTTCTTTGTGGTGCTTTAGGCAGGTTTATTCGCGATGCCCTGTTCTACTCTCCTCCCGTGTATTGCTGCTGTTGACATAGTTTGGGATGGTCTTAATTTGGCAGAGGTTCAGTGTTTGAGGAAAGACCAAAGAACACCATCAACAAAGAATGCTATGGACAAGAGCTACAAAGCACACAAACTTGGTCCGTAAGCATCTTCAATTCGCAGGTGAGCTCCAGGACACTGGCATTCAAAAGACAAATTAGAGAGGATGAAGTTATTAGACAGAGAACTGGAAGGATGCTCATAGAGCTGCTGTAGTGTTCAGCTGCCTCCAAAACAGTTGTTGGAGCTGCTATATGGACATCATATGATTGCAGATATACAGGGAAGAAGGATTGTGAATAGAAAAAAAAAAAAAAATGCTTGACAAATTGCTGCAGTAAGGTGCTCTGATTGAAACCAAGCTTAATTCAAAGAATCCCTGTGTCCAGTGTGAAAAAAAGAAGTCACAATGGCCCTTTTCCACCTTACCCTATGCTGTGTCAGCATTTGAGGATCTCAGTCATAAACATCACTCATGATACAACACTGTACAACAAACACAACAGATAGTCCAACCTTCCTCATCATCACAGTGCTTATATACTGTCCAGTTGGAATGCTTGCTTTTATTTACCATAACTAGAAATGTTAAACACAGCCTAGGGGTACTTAGATGATCTTTAAGGTCCCCTGCAACCCTAAACTATTCCATGTTTCTATGAAATGCTAAAACCAGGAGCACTCTTTGAAGCTTGGGAATTCTCATGGCTCCTGCTGTAATCTCAGCTCCCTGCCTGTGCCTTCCCTCATCTCTTAACAATTTATACAGCCTTGGCAGGTTGCTTCTTTTCCTTCTAGTAGTGACAGCTGTTATTGTAGGAGATAGTACAGTATAAAGTTACTTATTAAGGGAGGTAAAGAGCTGCCTACCTGGAATATAGCCTTACCTCCAGTTGAATTCCACAGAAAAGTAAGTACATCCCTTTGCTCCTTTGTGAACAATGGCATGGAACATCGAAGGGATTGTCTGAGACCTGGGTTCCAGGTACTTCAGGATTTCAATCCCAGTATGCCCACCAATTCACTCAGAGGGAAGGCAAAGTTTTCTTTATCTTTTACATCAAAGCAGCTTTTGCCCCCAAAATCTTACACATGTAAAGACTGTCTTGATCACATAAATCTCCTTTACAGCCTAATATGCCCTTCATGCAAAAACCCTTTGCAATATTGCCTCAGTAAAAGCAAGAAGACAACAAGCAGTTGACTGTGTCAGGGCTGAATTGTATCAAAGAATCTGGAGGCAGAGGAAAGAATAAAAACAGAAGAAGATGTGGAGCAGCTCAGTGACATAACACTCCTGTAAAGCTAAAGCATGGAGGTCCTTTCTGAGATAAGGAGTGCTCCAGATCAGAGATGACAGCAAAGATCCAAGGGAGCAACTTAGTCCTGATCTAGGAAAACACTGAGACATTCAGATCACACTTCAGCAAACCCCTACCACCACTGGCTTCTTCATGACCTACAACTTTAAGCACCCATTTAAGTGCTTTAAAGAAAACAGGACAGATGTCTTAGCACATTGCAAGACCAAACTCTTCTGCCTGGCAAAAACTGATCCCTCATTCTGAAACTACAACCAAAATGAGCAACGCTGAAAGACACAACAGAGCAGCTCTGATGGAGAAGAAACCCAGAGCAACACTGACTGATTATTCCCAGAATGTCTTTCCCAGAAGCATTAGTGCAATACGTGCCTGGGACAGCAGCCCTGACCAGTGCATGGAAAGAGTTGAAAAGCTCCCTGAGCCCTCCCTGAGTCCACAGACCTCCCTGCCTGATGAGCACATTTAAACAGTTCTGCAGAGCACTGCAACCTGGGTCCCTATTAAAAACAACATTCCCTTCCTGCATCTCCTCCCCTTTAAATCAAGTTCAAACCCCAGATCTGGGGGCACCTCCACTATGTGTATAGTGGTATCTGTCCAACATTCCTCAGTAATAGCATCACTTGGGTTGGGGAGGAGGAAGCTGCACACTGGGGAAAGGCATCGTATGAAGAATACGGGAAAGAGAGGCAAAATATAAACAATGCCCATCAGAGGTTTCAAACAGAGCCTTCTGCTGGGGCTAAGAGCAGTTATTTTAATCCTCAGCTACAAGTTACTGGGACACAATAAAGGAGAATTAGCAAAGAAAACATTTAATGGTGACTATAAGCACTTTATTCCTTGACTTACAGCTGAGAGTATTCAGTAACTCAGAGGTGGATGGGATAATAGGAACAAGAAAAGCTCCAGAAAACAGGCTACCTGCAACTACAAGTGACAAAAGCAACTCATCAGCAGAAGTAAGAGTAATGTGCTAATGATCATTTCCCTGCCAGGCAAACCCAGTTTTTCCAGCAATGGAGCACAAACAAATCTAGCAAAACCCAAGAAAAATTACCCTTCATCAATAACATCAGAAAGAGCATAGAAAAGAAAGATCAACAGATTCTGTTGTTTGGGTGACAAAACTAAAAACAGAAGGGAAGAATTGCTTCAGTTTGAAATGGAAGATTTGGCTTCTGAAACAAAACAATACAAAGGTATTTCTTCACGTCAACTCTCCAGAGTTTTTCTGCAGTCTAAGATGAAACTTTATTTCCTTACATTTCCTAACTTAACAAAGCACTACGCCAAACAAACCAAAACCTCCTTATACAAAAACTTTGGATCCCATTTTAATAGGAAAATGTGTTTTTCATTGTTAAATGTTGAAAGGATCAGCTTTGGCATTTCTAAACCAAAAATGTGTTGCATTAAGAAATCTGGAAGTAAATGATTTGGTGTTTACAAACATATATGTAACCCTTCTGTTCACTGAAACTACTTGTTTAGTTTCAACTTCATTTTATGATTTATGGTGCCTGTGAAGATTTTGGAAATAAAGGCTTGTGTAATTTCTGTCATTCATAACAGTGATCTAGTACAGAAATATGATTCACAGACTTGATACAGCTGATTTTTTTATTCACAGAAGAAACATCAGATCACTGCACTTTTCACCAATTACCATCATTCCTGATCAATAGAAATAACACACAGGAAAAGACTAAGATCTCAAGAAGCTAAGGCAGCACTTTCTGCTTTGTACACCTAATACTTGGAACAACTGAATACCCCTTGGGATTTATATTGCTAATTCTAAACATTCGGATTCAGGTTTACACTTACATCTAGCTAGTTTGGAGTTTTCTTGCTATAGAATCATCAGAGAATCACAGAATGCTTTCGGTTGGAAGGGCCTTAAATCTCATATAGTTCCAATCCCCTGCCATGGGCATGGACACCTTCCCACTACACCAGGTTGCCCCAAGCCCCATTTTTAAAAACCCAAAACCAACAACCAAACAATAAAACCACCAAAAAGCCCCATTTCATTACTCCTTTTTTAAATCCACCCTTCCTTATCCCCTTTTCCTGAGATGAAGACATTGAACATAGCCAAATTTATCCACTGTGTGGTCATACTAAGTCACTAGAAGAATCAGAGCTTTTCTGTACTGATCTTCAGGTATTTTTAATAGCCATAAACTTTATTCATGTAAGTAGTCTGAACATAAAGTTCGTTATTTTGAACATTGGTTTTTGGCAGAAGGAGATGGAATAGCAGAATGCCAACTCCTGGTTCCAATCAGTTCAGTGAGAGCTTAGCCTTCAGTGCTGCTACCAGATAACATACAAAACTGGGGGATGGAAAGGAAATGGAAAAGCAAAAGCAGTTCTGGCAAGTGAGACCACTTTCCAGTAACGTGATCCATGCACTAAGCCAACTCAACTAACAGGCCAATAACTTGCGATAAACTTATAGCTCCATTCTGAAAGCTGAACACATAAGCATGGGAAAGAAAATGACAAACTGATTCTTTTCCTTCTTGTTGACTGAATACTTGTGGGAGAAATAAATTAAAATTGAAGATATTATTTTTAGGCTCCTTAAAATGCACTCTTGGATGTACTTTGCAGTCACAAAGGTTACAAACAGTCTGGCTCAGTTTGAGGAGCCAGTGCCAAATTCTGCCTCAACATACATATCATCTGTATTGCACTGGGTATCTGTGAGTCTCTATCATCAGCAAGGGCTACTGGGGCAGTAGGGGGAATGCCCAAGACTGACATCCATCCCTGCCACAAAACACGGGAAACCAGTGGGTTGGGTAGCCACAAACTCTAATATCCTGTCATCAAGAGTCACCAGGGAAAGGTGCCAGAAACTGTTTGAAATAGCAATGAAAGCAAGCCAGTTCCCAGGAGAAGCTTCCTTCTACCCTCCTGAGCTCAGGAGCTGGCTTGTGCCATGCAACAAGGAGGGACTGAGTCTGTCAAAGCTGTTACAAACCAGTGTTACAGTCCATCTGAAAATTAGCACCTGGTGAGTGCTGGGGGATTTGCAACTAAACCTTCCACAAATGACTGAAAATGGATGTTTGTGTGAGGTGTCACTGCTTATGGCAGGGTGTTGGAACTAGATGATCATAAGGTCCTTTCCAACCCTAATTATTCTAGGATTCTATGCTGTTTAAACATACTTCTTTGGAATTGATTTGATTTTGCACATATTGCTGAGAGGTTGGTTCATTCATTCATGTGCTGCACTCTGATTTTTCAGGCAAGTAACAGCTACAGACAGTCCTCTTTTCAGTTCAAGACCTCATGATGCTGGGCACTGAAGTGAAAATACAGACAGAGCACTCCCATTATATCCCCCATGTCATTGGCCACAAATTGCCTGTGTGTCATCTCTACCTCAGTTCCTGCCAAAGAGGAGAGCCCTTAACATCCCCCACAAGCAAGTCTAAGGTTGTTCAGTCCCTGGTTTCTTATCTGCCAGCTCTGTCAACAAATGTAACATCTGCCAAGGATGCAGCTCACATCCATTAGAAGCTCATGGGAGTGTAAGTCATGCTACAAAGGACAAAGCAGCCATTAGGTTGTCATTACCTTCACTGTGCACAAGCCTGTCCAGCAGCTGACCTACATGTAGGCGCAAGAATTCTCAAGGCTTTGCACTAAATAGACACAACAATGCAAACAAGAAATCTCAGGTCAGGGTTTAAAACAGGTCAGGGCATTCAAGAGTGATAACAACCTTTCTGCAAGTTTAAAACTCAACTGGTTTTCAGTTACTTTTTTCTTTTTTAATGGAAAATCACAGAATCCCAGACTGGTTTGGGTTGAAAGGGACTTTAAAGCTCACCCAGTTCCAACCCTGCCACAGATTGTGACAAGTGACACCTTCGCTAGAGCAGGTTGCTCCAAGCCCCTGTCCAACCTGTCCTTGAACATTGCCAGGGATGGGGCAGCCACAGCTTCTCTGGGCACCCTGTGCCAGCACCCTCACAGGGAAGAATTTTCTCCAATGTCTAATCTAAATCTCTCCTCTGTCTTAGTTTAAAGCCATTCCTCCTTGTCCTATCACTTCCTGTCCTTGTCAAAAGTCCCTTTCCAGCATTCTTGTAGGCCCCCTTTAGGTATTGGAAGGATGCAAATTCAAATTTAGCTATTGGAAGAATGCCATTCAAAAAAAGCATAGGTTTTTCTTGAATGGCAGGTTTTCATGTCAGGATAAGGACATTTCAGATTACTTACTTCTTTCCTTTTCCCTTCTCCATTCCTGCTTTATAATAGAAATGAGGAGCAATAGAAAAATAAAAATGGAGATAGACCCTTCAGAATGAAAACTTTTTCATCTTTGGGCTTCTCCGAAAACAAATGAGAAATTTCTACACGAAATACTTCTATTAACAACAGAAAAACAGAATTACTTTACTTATGCAGACAGGGGGAAAAAGGCAGGCAGGAATCAAGCTACTTCCCACTGTCAGAACACAGGCTAAGCACAGAGCTAGTAATTGAATGCAAAACTCTCCAAACCCACTTCAGTGCTTATAGGGTAATACTATCCTTAGTACTGATTTCAATAGTTATCACCTTTCACTGATCCCAGCTCTTACTCATAAGCCCAAGGAAAAAAAAGCTTCAATACACATCTACCCTTCTTACATATCAGCTTCCTGAGAAATCTTTGCAGTGTGAGTATGGTGCTAGCAGCTATTAAGCTAAGTCCCCATTTTCACTCAGTGCTTTCCAAAATTCACAAATCAAAAGCAAATGTACTCCTGGAGGTCTCAAAATAAGCGATGCAAAGCCTTCAGTGCCTGAGTGACACCAGATCTCAGCTGCTCCATCGAGGATCAGCACGGTGATGAAAGGCAGATTTGCTTTCCTGCCCTGTTACATTGAGTAAACCCCATTTTCCCTTGACAAAGCACTTTTCTAGTGATACAGTCAGGAAAAGCTTTAAATTTCCACTGTAACATTGGAATTAAATGACAAGAACTGACACAGATGTATTTCTAATGACAATTTATTTCCTTCTCCTTCACTGTCATTTACATGTCACACAAGTTTCTGCCTCCATAGGAAAATGTGCACAGTCAAAACTAGTTCCCACATGTGCCATGGTTAGCTTCAGAAGCACCAACTTCAAACCTCTGGGGGAATATCTCTCAGAAGGTCAATCCATCTCCCATGGATCCCTGTGGCTACTCGTGTCACCTCTAGATCCATAAGGAACAGAAACAGCAAACATGTCCCACATCATCAGCAGCCACTTACAGCCTGATGAATTACATGACAGCACCTTCAACATCAGGAATTAAGAGCTGAAATCTCCTTCTACCCCAACCAAGATCCTAAGTGGTGCTCCTTACCACCAGGAGCAAGATGGGAATGGTACTGGCCACATGGTCTGCCTGCTGTCTGGATGCATCACTGATCCAACACTCAGCCTTTACACTCATCTTTCACTTGAAAAGGTGCATACAACATCATTGTTGGCCATGACAGTTACTGGGACAACAGTTCTGGTGTCCTCAACATAAGAAGGACATGTAGCTGTTGGAACAAGTCCAGAGGAGGGCCACGAGGATGATCAGGGGACTGGAGCATCTCCCATATAAAGACAGGCTGAGAAAGTTGGGGCTGTTCAACCTGGAGAAGAGAAGGCTGCGTGGAGACCCCATAGCAGTCTTCCAGTATCTGAAGGGGACCTATAGGTATGCTGGGGAGGGGCTCTTCATTAGAGACTGTAGTGACAGGACAAGGAGTAACGGGTTCAAACTTAAACAGGGTAAGTACAGGTTAGATATTAGGAAAAAAAATCTTCCCTGTGAGCATGCTGAGGCGCTGGCACATGTTGTCCAGAGAAGCTCCATCCAGTGTTCAAGAACAGGTTGGATGGGACCTGGAGCAACCTGCTCTAGCAGAAGGTGTCCCTTCCCGTGACAGGGATTAGAACTGGATGAGCTTTAAGGTCTCTTCCAACACAAAGCGTTCTATGGCTCTATAAATGTGAGCCAACTGTAACCAAAACACAAGGCCTGGGAAACAATAGCTGTTGGGGGAGAAACATCCATTTATCTGTACCATGTTAACTCAGGCATCCAACAACATGTCAAAAGCTATTAGCTGCTTCACTGCTAATTTGGGAACCGAGCACATGGGGTATCATATAGTTCCACACCAGCTGCTATGAGCGGTATCTCCTCTTGGTACCATGGTAGACAGCATTTGGGAGGCACCAAATTACCTTTTGTGAAGGAAAAGCTATCTGAGGATATTCTCTTGCCATACTGGTACAAACTTCAGCATCTTAGGAAAGCTCAGGAGGCTTCCACAATTTTATCTCTAGGATAAGTGCAATTTATCCTAAGGGAAAGATTCCCTTGGAGACTCAGCTTGTAGAAATGTGAGAGTAGCATAGCTTCTCTAAAAATAATCAATTCATAGTCTAAAGGAAAATGAAAGAAATATAGAATTTTCTCAAACTTCAACAGGGGAGGTTTAGATTGGATATAAGGAAGAAATTCTTTCCCATTAGGGTGGTGAGGCACTGGAATGGGTTGCCCAGGGAAGTTCTGATGGCTCCATCCCTGGCAGTGTTCAAGACCAGGTTGGATGAAGACTTGGGTGGCATGGTTTAGTGTAGGGTGTCCCTGCCTATGGCAAGGGAGTTGGAACTGGATGATCTTAAGGTCCTTTCCAACCCTAATTATTCTATGATTCTATGATATAGCTGCTTCCTTTGGTCAATGCAGTCTCCATTTCCAGGTTTTTATACAATGCACAGAACCTTCACAAAGCCCTAACTCCGTTTTCACATAATTCCATTTTCTTTAAAAGTTGTCCAATTGCTCAACTTTTTAAAAAGAAAAAAGTGTATATTGCCATAGTAAATAATAATAATAATAATAATAATGATAATATAAAACTATTTCCTCCAGAAAAGGGTATTTTCCATTTTTCTGCTTCTGTAACCATACCTCAGTGTAGCACAGATTGAGTATTATGACATGATGGTAGTAAATGGACTCCNTTGCCATAGTAAATAATAATAATAATAATAATGATAATATAAAACTATTTCCTCCAGAAAAGGGTATTTTCCATTTTTCTGCTTCTGTAACCATACCTCAGTGTAGCACAGATTGAGTATTATGACATGATGGTAGTAAATGGACTCCAAAATTTATTGCTGCTATTTCTAAGAGGTTCTTGGGGTTTGCCTGCTTTTATTCTTAAGAAGTCAGCAACATTATCAGTTGCTGAGCAGATTTTTAAAGGGAGAATCAACAGGGCCTCATAAGGAGTCGGAAGTGATGGCAAACATAGGGAGTAGTGCTAAGGACTGTATCCCAGTTACTGAACCAAGGCCAGGCTGGATGGGGCTTTGAGCAACCTGCTCTAGTGGAAAGTGTCCCAAACCTCAGGGGTCTTTTCAGCCTTTCTACTTTGCTGGTGCATGTTCTGACCCAGCCCTTCTGCCTGTAGGAGCACCTCAGCCTTTAAAATACTGCTGCACATTGCCATTGCTCATATGGGTTCAAATGTTTCAACTGCCTTTGGGCATCATTAGAGTATGGTCACCCCTAGTAGTGGTCATAGAGCAGAGCAGAAGAAGCTGGTGGCCCAAACTGGAGCATGACACTCAGCACATCGGTAGGAATAGACCAAGTGCAGGCTGGGAGCAGGAGGTTCAGGTCGCTGCAGCCCCATGTCTTCACCTAGCACAGTGCAATAAGAATTTAGTGCCATTTCATAAACCATGTTTACAGGCACTGGGGAGAAACAGAAGCCCTAGTTCAGCAGCACTGGTTTTCTCCCAGATCTTAATCAAAACCCATAAAATTCTGGTGGAAAAAGGTTTTCACCTCTTAACATTGAAATAGGTGTTTGAAATTTGGTGGGGAACACCAAATTTCATGGGGCAGGATCCCCGTGTAAGAGTCCAGGTGTATTTGCATCAGCACTGGAACATACACCGAATAGATGGTAAATTGTGGATGAAAAGGAACACAGAAGGGGCCCTCTGTGCCTCTATGGCTGAGAATCCTTTTAAGCAAGGAAAAAACAAAAGGCAAAGAGGATTATTAATGAGTTCAAGATGCATAAAAATGTTCCTGTCGTGGTAGCTGAGCCTCATTTGCTCTCTCTGCTTTGCCTAATCACCTACACTGTGACAGCAGAGCCAAAGCAAAATCTTTGACACAGACGAATGTATACATAGACTTTACTTTTGCCCAGAGCTTCCACAAAAGCAGAACAACTTTTGGCAAGAAAAAGAGAGAGGGGAAAAAGGAAAAAAAAGGGGGAAAAGAGGCAACTGTAAAAAATCAATTTTTAGAAAGAATGTAGCATGATGCCATTTTCCTTATATGGGAACTGGTATCCTATGTGGAGGCTCAAACAATAGCCAGCTTGGCAGGGGGGGCACTAAGAAGATGACTTGAGGATGAAAAAAATTATAGATATATATATTCCCTGCTGGCCCTCACCCTCCATTTCCTCTTGGATTTCTTTGTGACTGCACTGAAAGGGGTCAATGGCTCCCAGCTTGAGAAAGGCAGCTTTTGAAAGGACTATCACCAGCATCTGTATTTAAAGTATGCCTTTTACTTCACAGCCTCCTCCCCCCCCCCTCCCCCAAGGGCTAATGCAGAGCTTTTAAGAAGCAAGCAGCAAGATAAACTTGCAGGGAGAAGGGGAAGGGAAGAGTAGAGGAGGAACAATACATGTCTGCCTTGGGTTTGCTGACACTTTCAGTACAGTAAAGCTTGATTGGCATGCAGGGACAGGAAACATAAGCTGCAGATGATCTAAAGTGCTATGGATCATTACACCTTGCTTCAGTCACCACCTCCCCATCCTTTAAAGCTTGCTACAAACAAAAGCACATGAAGCAGCCAAGCACCAGGCTGGAAAAGGCTTCCAACTGATTAAAAACAATGGGCAAATTAGCACTGGACTCACTGAACACATCAACCATTCACACACATCACATTTGCAACTCTATCTTCAGCATTTAGGAACTTCTGATTTGTCAAACACAGGCTTTAAATAGGCTTGATTCATTTATCTTGCAAATGAAAGACTGGACCAGTGGCTAAGTTTATATTTAAGGTTTCTATTTGAGGGAATGCACCAGAAAACTTAGAGTCAGGGATTTACGGGGAGGGAGAAAGAACAGGACTGTATCCTCCTTTCGTGCCAGTGGACACAGCCCATGTGGAAGGCTGGCACCTGCACAGGTTTTCAGCAGCCCTGGCTCTGCTTTATACTTCAAACATTCAACTGCAATTATATTGCAATTGCTTTCTGTATTAAGATATGCTTTTAATTCACTTTGGAATAGAATGAATCCAAGCATCCACACAAAGAGTTTTGACAGATCAGCACTGCTCCAGGTCTAAACAGGTCAAAACCTCCATCCATGCGCTTTAAAAACTGAGTAACACTTCTTATTACTAAAGGTTTACTGAATTTGAGGGGCAAAATGGGTAAAGAAGGAAGCTCCACTTTGTGTTAAGTGGAGACAGACTAATAAGACCAGTTATGGTTTTTCAGCTCCATTTTATCTGACCTTATATTCATCTGGTTATTTGACAGTAAACACCAGCAGACATCCAAGACAAGCCTGAAATTCACTGATGGAAAGGTGCATTGGTACCTTCAGCAGCATCACAGGCAGCAAACAGCTATTTCATTTAGCTCCTACCAAATTGATCTAGAGAGAAACCAAAAATGAGGCCAGAGAATGCTCCAGAAACAGAGAAGTACATTGCCTCTGAGAGTCTCCAGCACAACCAGCATTTCACTTCAGTTTCCAATCATACCATCTTTCTCACAGGCACTCAAATACATTAGTCTGTGCCTTATCAGATCCTCAATTATTACTGTAGAAAAGTCTGAGAACTCCATAGTTCAGAGATGTTTATGGGGCTGTAATAAGCACTGACAGATAAGCCACACTCATACATACAAGCTTGCAACTGGTGTCTGGTTTAACACAATAAAGCCCTAAGCTTTCGTAAATATAGCATAGGAAACAGAATCCTCCCATCACCTACTACTAATTGCATCGACAGTGGTCAGGGGTTGAAAGAGAAGTAAGCAGATTAATTCTATTAGAGTGTGCAATAGTATCCCAAGGGGCCAAGGGAAAATCCCATCATTTAGAACAGGACTGGTAGACGCTGCTGGGAATGATGTTACATACTAATAAGGGATTAAGGGTTTGGACTAAAGGGCTTAGTCTTCTCTAGATCTGGTTTTCACCAGTCATAGTGATTAGAACTGTTTGTTTGCTTGGGGTCCTTTTCACTTTTGGGTGACCTGAAACATCTCGCCTAGTCAAAAACTAAATGATCAGATTAATTTCTCACTTAACCCCTTCCCCCCCCAACATGTGTTCCTTTATCCCTTTTCTTAAAAGGCTCTCTGTTTAAATTTAGGTGATTTTCAATATAAAGTTGTTTTAGAACAAGAGGTCCAAATATCGTTTTATTAATAGATCATATGAAACATTTTGCTTTTTTCAGCATATTCCTCCAACACTTTCAGCCTATATTTATCTCAACCATATGAGCATTCTGTACATTTTTGCTGAAATATATTCCCTGTGCTGTAAAGACAATGCAAGGTTTCACCCTAACAGATATAGCAGGCAGAGGTGACAAAGCCCTTCTTGAGCCAAATGAATGGAAAAAATTCCTCTGCTCAGTCCATTGCAGCCTGCCCTGAGCATCAGAAGCACCATCTGCCTTACCTGAGTGCTGCTTTGAAGGAGCAGACCTTCAGAGAAACACTTGTTCTCCTCAAGAAATCAGGCTGTAATACGCATGCATTAGGCAGGATCCTTGCTCCAGGTCCTTAGTGCTGGGATCCAACCTGGTCAACCTGTCAGAAACAGCCATAAGAAATATGTGAGACACACGGCTCCATACTGGGCTTTAGTAGAAGACTGTGACCTTGCTTAACAAACTTCTTCCTTAGGTAAAGATGGCAGAAAAGGGCTCTTCATCAGGGACTGTAGTGATAGCACAAGGGGTTGTGGGTTCAGACTTAAACAGGGGAAGTTCAAGTTAGATATAAGGAAGAATGCATAGGGTGCCCAGAGAAGCTGTGGTTGCCCTATCCCTGGCAGTGTTCGAGGCCAGGTTGGATGGGGCTTGGAGTAACCTGCTCCAGTGGAAGGTGTCCCTGCCCATGGCAGGGGGTTGTAACTGGATTGGCTTTAAGGTCCCTTCCAACCCAAACCAATCTGGGATTCTGAGATAGGACAGGACCAAAAGGAAGAGATGCAGCAAGTCCCCTGAAGGCAAGTGCCAAAACAGAGGATGGAGTAGTGCATGTCTGAAAAACCAATGGTAGTTAAATGTTTAACACACACACACACATACACAAACTCCTATATTGTATGAAACAAATAAGTACACACATATTCACTTGCTGGATAGATGTTAGAGTACAACTGTACCCTGAATGGAGGAAGCCAGAAAAGACTGAGGATGAAAAAGCACAAAGTGATGGAGCTGAGAGGCAGGCAAGGGTGGGATGAAGATGCCAACAAAGCAAGGAGGAGAAGAGTTCAATGGGAGGTGCTCAGGTGGCAAAAGCATTTAGCAAGTAAAAGAAGGTAAAGAGGAGCCTACAGAGAGGCAGGGAAGGCCAGCGGGAACACAGGAGGGATCATGCCAGATCTTGTCTTCTCTTTGCAGTAGTCAGGCAGAACCAGGGCATGGAGGTGGAGTCAGCACTTAGAGCAATCACCCCATAACGGCTTCTCTCTGGAAAACAGCACTGAGCCTGGATCTCATTCTCCCTGACAGCTCCAATTCAGATATGAGGCTGGCGCCATGCAAATCCATTTCAGAGTATTACTTCTTTCCTCCCCAGTCTACCTTGCCACTTTGCTTTCTTTTGAAACCAAACCCCTTTGTTCTCCCCAGCCTCTCCAGCAACCCAAAGCCAATGCCATGTGTCCACATACAGGGTCAGGGAGCATCTACACATGAAACAGCACCTAGAAACTCCTTCAGGGTCAAGAAGAAAAGCTGGGACAGAAGGTCCTTTCACAGCATCTCCTTCCATCAGCCCTGAAAGACACTGAGACAGGGCTGCAGCTGGACATCTCCAGCTCCCATTCTCTATCATGCTCTATGGAGAATAGAATCATAGAATAGTTAGGGCTGGAAAGGACCTTAAGATCATCCAGTTCCAACCCCCTGCCATGGGCAGGGACACCTCACACTAAACCATGCCATGCAAGGCTTTGTCCAACCGGACCTTGAACACTGCCAAGGATGGAGCATCCACAACCTCCCTGGGTAACCCATCCCAGAAATACAGCCATACTGAGCCCAGAAATACATCCATACTGAGCTGGATGAACATTCCTTTGTCCATCCAACAGATGAAAAAGCAACTAACAATCCAGTTGAGAAGTGCTAATGTCACACCAGACCACATGAAAAGAAATTCCTGCCATGCACGTGGGTATCAGCCCTCTGTCAGTAGCCTTCTGCTCCCCTCTGTAAAGGTACTATTTCATACTGCCCCAGGACAAGCAGCAGGTCATGGGAGGGAATTCTCACCCTCTATTACCCTCTCATGGGACCCCCTTTGCAGTCCCACATCCAGCTCCGGGGCAACACAAGAGGGATGTGGAGCTGTTGGACCGAGTCCAGAGGAGGCCACGGAGATGCTGCGAGGGCTGGAGCAGCTCTGCTCTGGAGCCAGGCTGAGAGAGCTGGGCTGGGGCAGCCTGGACAAGAGACGGGTCCTTAAGGGGAGACCTTAATGTAGCTCCAGTGCCTAAATGGGATGCAGGAAACCTGGAGAGGAGCTTTGGACAAGGGCCTGTAGGGACAGACCAAGGGGAATGAATGGCTTAAACCTGCCAGAGGGGAGACTGAGATGAGCTCTTAGGGAGAAGCTCTTCCCTGTGAGGGTGCTGAGGCACTGGCACAGGGTGCCCAGAGAAGCTGTGGCTGCCCCATCCCTGCCAGTGTTCAAGGCTAGGTTGGACACAAGGGCTTGGAGCAAGCTGCTCTAGTGGAAGGGGTCCCTGCCTGTGGCAGGGGTAGGGAACTGGATGGGATTTAACATCCCTTTAACACAAACCATTCTATGACTCTGTGACAAGGGGAAGGCTCCATAGGATACAGGAGCACAGCACACCACATACAGACACAGACCCCCTACTTGAAAAGAGCTCTGCAGCCTCATCATTCATCTTACAAGCACTAGAGAAAGAACACGGTGTAGTGAGCAGAACAGGGCCCCACCAAACAGGTACTCGGACATATTTCTCCTTGTCCCTATCTCTAGATTGCTCACATGCTTTCAGCTGAGCTTCCTCCTCCCGTAGGTCTTTGTTGAAAGCCTCTTCCCTGCTCTGCTCAGCCTGACATTTCAAATACGTGCAGACCCGTTAAAGAGGGATGGGATGTATTCAAGAGGAGCAAATGTATACATCCATATACTGCTGCACAGGGCAAAGTGCTGCCTAATAGAAACCTACCTTATTGAACATGGTCCTGCTTGTTTCAGACATGTGGTATTGGATAGTAACTCCCAGCCTCTGGAAAAAATGAGGAAAAACAAGGCTAATTTATTTAGGTTTGTAAAGTGCTCTGAAACCAGAAGATGGAAAGTGTCATTTACAGTCATCAAAAATTTGATTCAATGGCATCTTTAGTACCAATTTTCCCTTTCCATTATGAAAGAGCCATAATGTCCATACAGGCAAACCCCATTCATTCCCCATTACTCTTGAAGCTGATGTACCATTGTGAACAGAAACAGAGAGCTCTAGCATATTTAGGGTCACTAACACCGTATTTTGTCTTCTGTGCATAATCACTCAGATGAGAGATTTCAATCACCTCTATTCAAGGAACATTAAAAAACAGAAGACCTCTCATGTCATCTAAATCCTCCTCTCTGGTGGAGGATCATGCCTCTCCCTTCCCCTCACTTAGTTTGTATCTAATCCAATTGAGAGTGTCTCAAGCAGTGGAAATATTCTCTTTCTCTCTTAGAATCTAAGTCTGACAGAAGTCTGTCTTCAGGTCTTGTTGCCTGCATATACAGTCTGATTATGGGTTTTAATTGTGACTCCTTTGTATCCCACTAGAGCAAAAGCAGGAGCATGTGTGAAACATGAATAAGAACCTTAACACCCATGCTGATACAGATTGACTGAGGGACAGCAGCACCACGGGATCCAATATTCCTTTAGCCCCATAGGTGCATTATCAATAGAGCCAAGGGACCATGGGTCATCTGGGCTCAATACATTCTTAACGTGAAAACAAAAATAAACAGAAGCTTAACATGGAATTTCTCCTGGTTAGTTGCTCTGCTCTTACATTCTCTCTAATCACTGCTGGCTGCTATCAAACACAAGAGCTTGGGTTAGACAAGATCTGACCCAGCCTCACAGTTTGCGGGTGCCCCTTCCTCAACACTGCAGTGTGATATACCCTCAGGGTTTTAGGCTATGTTGCTCCTGAGGTTGGTTTGACTTAAGGGGTACAAAAGACCCTGCTGGAATTAAGCTGCTTTATTGTTATTATTATTATTATAAATCCAACCCTCATCACAGCTTCCTCCCACTTCAAAGTTTGTTTGCTTTGGGGCCCCAATGGTGTTATATCTTACAAATGACTTTCCTTTTTGTTGCCTTCTATACTTCTACAATCATACACATGTTTGTCTAAAGGCACTTAATCAAGCATAAGGAACAAGAGTTTGCACTATACAGTGACATGGAAATCAGGAGGAACACAAAGCATTCCCATTTTACATTTTATACATCACAAGCAACACAAAAACAGATGTAAAACAAGCCAATTCCTCATTACATTTTCCACTTCCCACAACACAAATCTTTGTGCATTAAACACAACTGAAAGCGAGCTGTGGAGTTGGCATTAGCTTGACAGATGCCAAGATGAGCTGCACCAGAAAGGAATATCTCAGCTCAAAAACAGTGCATGTTAAAAAGGCATCTGCTTATTGTTTGATGCGTGTATTTATTTACACAGACAGCTTGCTGACACACTGAAAGGTTGGGGAGGGTGGTGGAGGCTGGCATTTTTAACTCTCAGCATGCAGTTTGTTACCCTCTGGTCGTGTCCCAAGCTTCCATTCTATTGCTGAATGGGGGCAAAAAGGGGGAAGCAGGCTCCCCTCTGCTCTGTAGACTTGGCTCCCCTCCCAGAGCTTGCCCTTACAGCACACAAGGCAGCGCTTCCAAGTTCAGCCTCCACAGGCATGCTGCCCCCAGGGCTCCCCCTCCAGCTCCTGGGGCCTCTGTGCCTTTGATATAGACATGAGAAGAGTCCCTCACAAGCCAGTCAAGCACAGCTTCTTGTGCATTAAAAAGAGATCTTCTTTAACAAGAAAGAAGATTAATTAAGTGGGTAAAATCCCACAGGTTGGAACAGCAGCTGAGGAATTATCTTTCTATCAGGTTGGTAATGAGGACTGGAAAAAAAAAAAACAACCCCAAACTCACAGACATTAACAGCTTTATATGGGCTCATTGGCATTCCAGATCAGATGCGAGGCTTGGCTTTCCCAGGAGCAGCAGATGCAGTTCCAGTTACAGACCAGACTCTGGGCAAACTACAGTTTGCCTTGCTGAAAACAGCATTGCCACAATGCCTGACTGTGAAAGGTACAAACCTCTCTCACAATTAACTTCCTTCCCCACAGAAATGATGCCCGGGGAGGTTGTAGGTCACAGCATCCAATGTCTCAGGTTGATCTGACACACCTCCAAAACCTGTATTCAGATATATAAGACCACATGTGTGTGAGAGAGAGATTTAATCAACATATATTGGGGAATGTGAACAGCCAGCATATGTATAGGCTCACATAAAGGACATGATCAAGCACTGACCAAATCCACCTCTTTTACCATACTGATTTCCTCAACACTGCTGGCTTCTTAACCTTTAAAACCCACAAGTATTATCAAATTCTATCAAAATAATGTAGATTATTTCCTTTTCCATTGCAGGGAATATTGTCCTGATTTGGGATCAATGACAGAATGGCAAGCAGAGATGTATTCATGCCAACCACTCCAGCAGGGGATTGCCATCATGAAGGAGCCACAGAGCATCACACTGAACCATACCAAGCCATTTAAAACTACATATAAGAAATTCATTAGCTTCCCTGGTTACAAAGGCAAAGGAATTTGCCTCCCCCCTCAAAAAAAAGGGGGAAAGAAGGATAAAAGAAGTAAACTACTGGCCACTTTTCCAAAACTACACCTTTGAACATCTTAGAATCATAGAATAGTTAGGGTTGGAAAGGACCTTAAGATCATCCAGTTCCAACCCCCCTGCCATAAGCAGGGACACCCCACACTAAACCATGTCACCCAAGGCTTCATCCAACCTGGCCTTGAACACTGCCAGGGATGGAGCATTCACAACTTCCTTGGGCAACCCTTTCCAGTGCCTCAACACCCTTAACAGGAAAGAATTTCTTCTTTATATCCAATCTAAACCTCTCCTGTTTAAGTTTGAACCTGTTACTCCTTGTCCTGTCACTACAGTCCCTAATGAAGAGTCACTCCCCAGCATCCCTATAGGCCCCCTTCAGATACTGGAAGGCTGCTATGAGGTCTCCATGCAACCTTCTCTTCTCCAGGCTGAACAGTCCCAACTTTCTCAACCTGTCTTCGTATGGGAGATGCTTCAGTCCCCTGATCATCCTCATGGCCCTCCTCTGGACTTGTTCCAACAGCTCCATGTCCTTTTTTTCCTGCCTCTCTGTTACTATTTGTATCACGGAAGTCCCATGAGGCCCCACAGAACCCAGATTTTACTGAGTGCAGCATGCTGAGTGCAGCCCCCTGCCCAAAGAGCTTGCTGCCTAAACAGGCAAAAAAACAGGAAAGAAGGAAATACTAATATTTTTCTTGTTACGGATGGGAAGTAGAAATCCAGAGATGTTGGTTGTAAAGATCAGACAGGAAGCCAGTGACAGATGTGGGAAGAGAACATCTTCACTCTCAGCCCTGTTCCTTTAGTCTGTAGATCACTGTTTCTTCCTTTCTTATTCTGTTTTTAAACTGAGAGTTGTTTCTTTTACAGCTTATGAAGTTCATCCTTAAAAGCAAAGTCCACAGCCTACTGATGTGCTCCTCATTTTCAGGGTTTCTGATGTAAATGAGCACAAGGGATTCTCAGCTGGCACCCAAAAACTGCACCAAAGAGGCTAATTTCCCCCCTTTAAAATGAAGAGCAAATGTTGGAATGTGTTGTTCTGTATAGGGTTTTAATATACCTAACCATGGGTCCTTCAGCTGATCAACTCCACTAGTACATGTACTTCTGAAGTAAATGTTTCATATTACCTGCATGTTATCAGTCAATACAGATGCTATCCCTGCCAGGTAAGACAATTATTGTTCAATTACATTGAAATGAAAGATATTTCTTGCAAAGGTTTCACTAATTTCCCAGCCTTATCAAAGGCCAAAGATAATGGAGTATTTCCCCACTATCTCTGCCTCTCATTAATCCAGATGCCTTCTGTGCCCTAAACCAACTTGAAAAAGAAACCCATGGCACTTCCTCAGCGATGGGATTAAATTACCTACTCTGAGGAATCAGGCTGCCTTAACAGAAGCATTTGCATTATTAATAGCTATTTCAAATCATTTTACATCACCTTTTAACAAGCACCACTAATTCCTTAGTTTCACTTGCGTCTGAAATACTGTCTGAAATACAGTCAGACTGAAGGCAGTCTGAAATACTTTTAAGTGCATAAACAACAGTTAGTCTAACTCTTTTTCAGGTTATTCCTTCTTTTTTTGACTCAGAAATAATGCTTTCTGTCAGCTCAAACTGTTAACTTAGGTTAGCTGTTGCTGTTTTCTCCTTTTGAATAAAGGGCTGGCTTATCCCTGGGATGCTGTGGCACAGCGCTTGAGTCAAGCTGTCACTCTATTAGGGTTGACAATCTGGCTGGGTTGTGTCATACTCCTCTAAGGCTCTCATCTACCTCTTGTATCTCTTTCCTCTGATTCATCTGAGCAGACATATTGACACCTTTGGGTAGGATGTTCCTAAAATTACAGGAGCATCCAAGGGTGGAAAGAAAACAGATATTCAAGGCAGCACACACTGTATGTCTGTTACCAGTAATTCAAACATCTGCTGGTGATTAGGTTTGGAAAGGCTTTGATTCTTACCTAGGGAATTTAGTGTTACTTGTTTGCTCCATGAAAGTGGTGTGGGCTTCTTCACACAGTGTTAGATCCAACTATACTCTTATGCATTACAGAGTTTTATGTTTAATACATGTGTGTGTGATTACAGGCCTTCAAAAGATTTCTCAGTGAAAAAGTTAATATAGAAGGGAGCATTGATGGAGTTTTATTCAGTTCTCTTTTGGAATGCATCATTAGTTCTGCATAGCTGATATCTTCCACTTTATCTTCTTCAGATCCTCTTTCTTTAAACAAACTCCAGATTCCCCACCCTTCCAAAATGCCTCTTAAGACCTGATTGTTTTTCTTGAAAGACACAATAATTTTAAAGGACTTAGCAGTAGTATTTCAAGAGGAAAGGGCACACAAAAACCAATAATCAAATGGCAAAGGCCAAGGAGAAAGCCTCAGCCAGTTATGGAAAAGGACATGCAATGCTGTTCCATTATCCTCTTGAAATGAAGTGTAAAAGCTTGCAGAATTCCATTCCAGTGCCTGCAACTCCACCTAAATCCTCCTGACCACAGTAACAAAGCTATTACATACCATGTGGCTTGGCATTTTCATCACATCCCACATATCTAGCACATGGCTCAAAGGTTTCGGCCCTTCAGACTAATGAATCTCGTGATCAGTGCATGAAAACTTACTGTCCAGTGCCAAGAGAAAAGGAAGATGATATTCCAAGATGTGAAGGAAACCACCCTCACCCTCCATACCCTTCTTTATCTTCCCCGCTGAGCAGGCCAAGTCTCCTTGCTCACATGCTACATACATCACCCTAACTTCCATCATCCAGCATCCGACCTCCTGCTGTTCTCTACTGCCTTCTTCATACAATTGGAGGTAGCTGTAGCTGTGCATAGGTGCAAATAAACCACATAAAGGTTTGATTTTTGCTATTTAACCTCTGAATAAAGGCTACCATAGAAGGGCACAGTGCAAGTCCAACTCCTAAATCAGTCAAACTAGAGCAGCTTTAAAGATTATCAGAGAGAAAAAGTCATTGGAACTTGCAAGCCAAAGATACCTACCACACATGGAAGTACAGTTTAACTGACCTGGTTGGCAATTCTATTGTCATTGTGCAGTAGGACTGCTCATGGAAGGAAATTGCAGTAAATGAAGAGCTGAGCCCTACAAAAATAGATATAAGATCTTCAGGTACCAAGAATCAGAATGTAAAGATGTAAATCTTAGAGGTCTCAAAAGGGTTTACACTGTCTGCACAACAGAAAGGCACCTACTCATTGCAGAAAGCCAATAACTGGAAGGGATGAAGAAGGGAAAGTCAGCCAAACAGTAGCAGAAGATAAGGAAGAATTTCAATTTAGCACCAGGCAAAGGGACACATCCATTCTTTTATTTCTTCTTACAGAAAATAGAAGAAAATTGCCATATTTTAAGAGCTGTGTTTTTCTTTTTACTTTTTATTCCCTATATATTCAAATAAATACATAAATAAATAGAAATAACTTTGATCACCAGTCCTTCAGGAAAGAGCAATTCCAACAGACTTCTTTCTGGAATGCAATGTAAAAACAGTTGAAACTTCTCAATGTTCCAAAAGAAACATTTCTACCATTAATTATATCAGCAATTCCAGCACGTGGTTGAAATATAGAGATGGGGTAATCTTTTCCTTAGCTCAATTGTACAAGCACCTTAAAGTCATTTTGCACTGTGTGGCATTCAGCAGAATTATTGCACATCAGAAAGGACTGACTAGGGAGAAGGTGACTGTTTCTGGCTGGCATTTTTTCATGATGGGGGTTCCGAGGACTCATACCAACTTTCATTACTAGAGCATGTCTCCTGTTTGCAAATACTCTTTAGCAACTGCTTTTCCCCTAATCCATTCCACTGATTTTCTCTTCTTCCCTCCCATCCAACAGCTTTGAACAACTAGTAACCAAAAGCAGGGTGGCATATGGAAGTTGCAAGTATGGAAGTGATCAGGCAGTTTAGTGCAAGGACTATTGTTATTATAGGGCACAGGCAGAACAAAATACTCCTTGAGTTCTGCAACCAAACCCAGTTCCCAGAGGATTTCCCTGGGAAAATGGGATGCCAACCATCTGAAAGACATAGAAAGCAAGCCTTTTGGCTTGCTGTTACAATGCCTCAGCAAAGGAACATCACTTCCTCACTTTCCCAATTCTTAAATTGTATTAAAATCTTTAAAATTATTAAAATTCCCCAGTTATTAGAATGTTTTCTGTTGTAAAATCACTATATTGTCACAGAATACACTTCTGGAGGACTCTGTTAGGCAGTTGGTGAAGGGTCACTTTCGAACCTGCTGAACACAAGAGGAGGAGGGACAGCCAAGGGAAACAACAACTCCATTACAGCTGAGGGCAAAACTCCGTCTGCAACAGCAGCTCAACAAGATCTCAAACAGATGGAGAGGGAGAAGCTCCACTGGAAAGGGCAGTTTTCAGCGGTGCTGACACAGTCCCAAACTTTTAGATATCACTGGAAAAATGGCGGGACTTCCATTGCTCATTATTCTAAAGGGTTTCCAAAACACTGCACAGGCTCATATTACCATCTCTGTTGCTTCTGGAGCCTGTAATAGGCTGTGGAAGTCAAAATGAATTTTTTTATCAGCCTGAGCAATAGAAAGGCTTCTGACTCTCTGGTTTCTTCCTGACAAATGGCACCACAAACACTCTTTGCCATTGCAGGGGCTATTCCTTCCAACCAAGACTCTGCATTCTGCTTTTCTACTGCAGAGCTGTCTGCAGAGACACATCTTAAAAATGAACATGACCTTAACTTTTCCCTGATATTCCCCCATGCTTAATTTCAGCTACAAGGGTTTTCTTCAGCATTACAGTAAGTGGCACATCCGCACTTCAGCATTTTGCACCAGACTAGAAACAGTGAGATTGAGAGACAGGGTAAAAAGGCAAGTTTGATGCTATTTCTAAGAGTTCAACTAAGACAGGGTGTGAACTAAAATAAGCCTATTTGCCTTACAATCAACCACTGGAGATTTTACAGGCACTTCACTTTTAACTGCACTATTCCACAAGAGTCTAGAGGGTTGATAAGGGGCCTGGAGCACCTCCCGTATGAAGACAAGCTGAGAAAGTTGGGACTGTTCAGCCTGGAGAAGAAAAGGCTGCATGGAGACCTCATAGCAGCCTTCCAGTATCTGAAGGGGGGCTACAAGGATGTTGGAGAGCAATTCTTCATTAGGGACTGTAGTGATAGGACAAAGGGTGATGGGTTTTAACTAAAACAGGGGAAGTTCAGGTTAGATATAAGGAAGAAGTTCTTTACTGCGAGTTGGCTGAAGCACTGGAACAGGCTGCCTTAAAGAAGTTGTGAATGCTCCATCTTTGGCAGTGTTCAAGGCCAGGTTCGACAGAGCCTTGGGTGACATGGTTTAGTGTGAGGTGTCCCTGCCCATGTCAGGGGGCTGGAACTAAATGATCCTAAAGTCCTTTCCAACCCAAACCACGCTATGGTTCTATGATTGGCAGTCCCTAATTAAGGGTTGCAATCCCTAATTAGGCAGGGATTGTAACCAGGAAACCATGAGAAAAAACCTCAAACCATAAACTATCAACTGCACAAAATGTCTCTGCTGCATTGTTTTGGACTCTTGGGCACACAAGCACTCAAAAAGGCTCCTGGAACAGTTATGGTGTAGCTGCTAAGAGAGCATTACCTGTTCTGGACAGCTGAATATCATTTTGGATGGAGTTTGGTCCTTAAAGGCCCTCAGAAAGCTGCTTCCAGCTGCGATAAACTGAAGAGAGCTCCTCCAATGGGAAACCTTTGTTCCCTTTGACTCACCTGGTGAAAGCTGCTGCTTAAAACCCATTATTACTTAGATCAGCTCTAATGTCTGGCTACCACTTGGCAAGACACAACAGTCTGCAGACAGCTTGAGCTAGGACCATGAATAAATAATTTCCATCAGTGATAAATGTCTTCTGGCACATGGGAAGTGAGCCCAGAACTGGGAGAAAGGACAAAGCTTCAGGAGGCTGTGAAACCTTGCTCCTTTGCATTGATGATGCAATCAAATGTTACTCATTGGTTTTAGCCTATGAGAGGTTTCTCAAACAGCTCCAAGCTACTCAGGCAAAGCATCAGACAACTCTTCCAAGGCACAAGTGAGTCAGTCTCCATGCAACCACTAGAGATGTAGCATGCATACCCCTTACACCTTAGACTGAGTTTGCCAGAGTTTCAGAGATGCACATAGCTAAAGGTCATCCTGCATACTATCTGCAACATAAACTAGCTGCATTTAAAAGAAAAGCAAATGAGAAGAACAGCTCCAGGCACTAGCTGTCATCCCAGATGAAAGTGATCAGAACAACATTACAGCACAGATGTCTAGAACCAGAGGTCTCCTTCCCCTTTGGACCTTCATGAGCAAGAAGCATTTGGCTCACCATGAGCTTTTCTTCCCCAGTTCCTCCTTTGGATTGCTGCCACCCTGTCCTGCTCTTACCCAGAGCCTGTAAGGTGTCTCCTTCAATCGTCCCATCCACACAGCTCTCACTCAGCCAGCAGACTCCTGTACAAGTTAACTACTGTGATGCATCCCTGCCCATGGCAGGAGGTTGGAGCTAGATGATCTTAAGGTCCTTTCCAATCCAAACCATTCTATGATTCTATGATCTCCTCATCAAACTCTCCTCTGCCAAATGAACTTCCAACCAGTGAGACCAGAAAGCCCTTAATCAACCAGTTGTAAGATGCAAGAGCATCTCCCCGTGCCCAGATAACACTCAACAGGGCATCTCTGCATACAGCTGTTTCCAGAGAACTGCAACCAGGAAATTCAGGCCAGACAAGTAGCTCTTCAAGGCAGACATTAAACATTCATTTGCAATAAACACCCTCCAGAGCCCCAGGGACCAATGAGAAGTGTAGGGAAACACAGAAGGCAGAATCCAGAAAGGCCAGACTCACAATGCACTGCAGTTATGGTTGAATATGTGAAGAGAAAAAAAATAGAAGTGCTTTCAAAATGGTCCATGTGCTAAAAAACAGAAATGAAATCTGGTATTTTGGACACTTGAGTTCTTCAAGGGCAGTTTTCCCTTATCTCTGGGCAGCAAGAGAGTGTGCTTCTCACTGTCAGCTTAGAAATGTATAAAAGAATTTCAAACATGCTCTCTGCATTGCTTTGCAATGCAATCCTAGGACTGAAATGTCTCCATGCTGCAACCTCTTTATCTTCTCTCTCTGAGTCAGGGCAGGCAATTGGGGAGGGCAAGGGAGAAAAGGATCTGTGGGACCACAGAACAAATACTGAGGCCTGGGAGAGCATCTGGGTACATTCCTCATTTAATGGCTTTGGCTTGTCCAGTTAGAGCAGTGGATTTTATTTATCTATTTATTTTATAGTCTGAGGTACTGAGACGTACAGGTACTTACAGGTACTGAGGTTTTAAACAGAACTGTGGGGTTCTAAGAACATCATATAACAGGAAGAAAGCTTTTAAAATCAGATGGAAAGACACCTATAAGGGACAGGGGCATCCAACACTGAGGATGGATGTCAGTATATGCAGTTTCCACATGAAATGCTTGCAACTGTTAACAATACATATGTGGAACTTTTTCATATAATTGCTTGAATGATAGGAGAAAAAATAAGCATTATAGAATCATACAACAGTTAGAGCTGGAAAGGACCCCAAGATTATCCAGTTCCAACTCCCTGCCAAAACCTCAACCTAAACCAAGTTGCCCAAAGCTCTATCCAACCTGGCCTTGAACACTGCCAGGGATGGCATATTTACCACTTTTTTGATTAATATTTTAATGTCATAAAAAGAAGATGGGCAAACACAGTTAAAGCAGTAAAAATGCAGCTGAGTGCAATAGCTGAAGCTTTGCAGTAAATTTCACAGAATCCTAAGGGTTGGAAGGGACCTCAAAAGATCATCTAGTCCAACCCCCCTGCGAGAGCAGGGTAACCTAAATTACATCACACAGGAACTTGTCCAGGCAGGCCTTGAATATCTCCAACGTAGGAGACTCCACAACCCCCCTGGGCAACCTGTTTCAGTGCTCTGTCACTCTCACAGTAAAGAAGTTCCTCCTGATATTCACATGGAACCTCCTGTGCTCCAGCTTACACCCATTTTCCCTNCAACGTAGGACACAACCCCCCTGGGCAACCTGTTTCAGTGCTCTGTCACTCTCACAGTAAAGAAGTTCCTCCTGATATTCACATGGAACCTCCTGTGCTCCAGCTTACACCCATTTTCCCTTGTCCTATCCCTGGACATCACTGAAAAGAACCTAGCTCCATCATCCTGACACTCACCCTTTACATATTTGTAAACATTGATGAAGTCGATTGATTTGTTCATTTATGTATGGTAATGTCCACCATGTATTAGTATTTCCTCAAATACTCCTGTAACCCTAAGATTATCCTTTTTAAACAAATGTTAGAGAATGGCTGCAGAATAAGGATTTCGTAATTCATTGCAAATATTCGTGCAAGCCAGGTCCTATGAATTACACACATTTAGTCAAGGAGCAGGAATGCTATTATGTGACCTATATGCCAAAAGACAAACTGAATTGTGCAGCTGGAAGCCAAACACTTGAATACCAGCCACTGTCTACTAAAGAGGAATTGCTTGTAAACAATCAGCAAACCAAGAAACAATCTGTGAATAATTGCAAATAACTTGTGCAACTGAGATATCAATAGGCCATTTGTAGACAATTTGCCAATAGAAGGACTTACTTAGAAAATCATATTTTAAAATTGCCACAAATAATCATGTAGCTATCACAAGAAAATGTAGGACTCACCATGAAGAAGCATAAGTAATTATACCAGGGGTTGAAAAGGCCTTTTCTTTCTTGTATTATATTCTGTAACTCATCAGGTGTATTAGGATAATATTTTTAGTTACAATTCTACTGATCCCTGATGCATAAGCCATTAGTGAGTGATGGAGGCAAGCTGATGAAACTTGACAGGTAAATAGACTCATTCTAAATACCAAGTTGGAGCAAAATCTGACGTCAATGAGCCTGCACTTGCATGCACTAATGTCATTATTCAATCTCATTCTTGCAGACGGTCATACCAGATAATAACTTAATTCTCTTGAGTCACAGAGGAGCAGTGACACCTCCATTTCAATGCGGCACAACCCTCCTTAATCCTTTAAAGCACCTGGCTATTGGAAGAAGACAAACACAAAGCTGGAATTTCCAAGAATCCCTAAGGATTCTCCAAGAGCTACAGGACAGGGATACCATGCTGGGCATGACAGCAAGAAAAAGAGGATTGGTGACTTTTCTACACCCATCAGTTAAGTCAATTAGTTGTTGGCTTTACCACATGGAGAGGCAGCAAGCAGCCATTAAGAAGTCTCAGTCCCCCAGGTTCACAGCAGCAGTTCTGATAGAAACTTCATGATCCGTCCAGTTCATGAGGAAAACAGCAGGTTCTGGGACACAAGGAAAGCTGGCCCTGTCAGCTGTGATTAGATCTACTCCAGGAGTAACAGGAAGTTTATTTTAGAAGGGTCTTATTCTGCAGAAGAGAATTCCCAGAGTCAGAGATCTTGTAAAAGCATTAGGTTTCCTTGACCTCAGTAATAAAATGGCAGCAAACAACTGCAGAGATTTTGTAACATTTAAGAACAATTTTATGGTTCTACTTCTCTCATCAACTTAGAATTTAACTTGCTTTATCAGTTCTTCTATCAACATAATAAAAGGAGAACAGTGACATCCTTTGTTTCACACAGAAGCCTTTATTGCCTTCCTTTTGACCTGAAATTAGAGTACCGCAATAGATGGTCTGGGAAGCACTAATCATGTTGACTGAAGACCCAAGTTTGCTAAACCAGAGATGCCAGAGCAGAAGGGGGGAACAACTTCCCTTCCAAACAGTTTGAGGGGTTTATTACTCTTCAATGGGTCCCAAAGAATCATAGAATTAACTAGGCTGGAAAAGACCTTTAAGATCTAGCATGAGTGGGGAGGTTGGAACTGGATGATCTTAAGGTCCTTTCCAACCCAAACCGTTCTATTATTCTATGACCATCAAGTCCACCACTAAGCTATACAATATTTTCATTCACCTGGGGTTCTACCACACCCCCCTCCTAAAAGGTTTACAGCTTCCTGCTTGGTGCACCTCAGCAGTGCAACATCTCATCTCCACAGCCTTCCGTGGCTTACACCTTTGGGGAAATGTTAACATTTTAAACGTTAACCATAATATTTAACATACCTCCTGTATATTTTACAATACACTCATACTATTTCCTTCAAGTCAGGTGCAAGGCCAGATGAAGAACTTGCTCTCAGGCATAAGTTGATTTCTCCCAAAAAGCTGTATGGCAACCAAAGCAGAAGGCTACTTCTTGCTAAACACTGCTTTTCCCTGTAATTGTACCTCTTCTAGCCTGCATGAGATTCCTTGGCAGTAAATGCTGCAAGGAGGGTAGATTACAACCTGCATTAGTACATCAGTGTGGTATAACGAAGCATTCAAACAAGACTAATGTCTTTGGAATTGAGAAACAGAAGGTAATTGAAAAGGACAGGAGAGTGGTCACAAATATACTACATGTTTAGTGTGGAGTCCAAGAGTTTGGAAGTGGCTCTGGCACTGTTGTCTAGTCAAGATTAATCACCTTACTGCCAGCTTTCAGCCATACCTCTGTGATGTCCTCTTCCTGAGTACTTCTCCTGTTGGGTCACCAGTCAAAGGAAATCCTAGGACAACAAGCACCTCCTTTGGGACTGTATTTAAGCAACCAGACAGCTCGTCCTGAAGAACTGACATCCAAGTACATTTTCAACATTTCATAATGTGTGTAAGGAGGAGAAATGCTGTCAGGCTGAAAAGCTCAGCCAGCTTTAGGCCATTGGGAACCAGCCGCACTTCTTGGGGTGACTGACTTTATCTCTTTGCTTCCTCTCAGGAGAAAGTTGCAGCATAACTGGCTCACATCCCCCAGATCCAGAGGCCAAGCAGTTTGCCCATATCACCTCAGAGCAATCACAGCTTAGGCAGAGGAACAGGAAAGGAAGTTTCCAGCCTCACCCTCCTGATACATTGAGGCCAACACATATTTTTGGGCCTTGACAGAAAATATATCTTGAATAAAAAGAATTAAAAAAAAAAATCTCAATTTTAAAAAGAAACTGGAACACCAAGAAAACAAAGCAATTAAAATGTGTTTGCCAAAACATTTTACCATGGTCAATTGATTCTGTCCTAAAAAAGACAACTTGATTTCCTCCCTTCTCACTAACATACCCCTTACCTACCCCACCTTCACAGCTACATTTTCTCTAACAGATGGTCTAAGCGATTAGCATAACTTTGCTAAACTCAGGGAAACTGTTCTCAACATGTGTTTATTTAGTTTCAAAGGCTGATGCTTCTATTTTAGACATAAGAAACCATATTTACATGTTTAAAATGTTACCTCCCCCAAGGGTAATATCAATAGGCCTAATAAAAGCTACAACCCACTTTCCTTGTCAATATTGCCCAAGGAACTGCCTCTGCTGGACGTGTATCAGTACAGCTCTTCCACTGTATCTGCTTATATGTCTCTTTGCCAGCCTGCATTCATATTTCAGCTGGTTAAAGATGAAACACTAAAAGCAACAACTTTCCCCTTGAAGCATACTAAGGAATTCTCTTGTTTGAGCATCTGTATTTGCTACCAGTACTGGCAGGATTGTGTCATCCTTTCTTAGACCAAGTGCTCACAGAAGAAGAGAACGGCAGGAGCAGAGCTTGTGCTCACAAGCAAGAGATCTTGCTTTCAAGCCCTTTGTACAGTGTGTATAAAGCATCAATGGAAGCAGTAGGTGGCAGCTGGTTAACATCCTATAACACCACTACATAACGATTTTGACCAGAAGTTAAAGAGAGCCTCATAATTAATTGAGGCTGCAGGAGGAATGCAGGCAGACCCACTAATTACCTTGGATACTCTGGCTAAGGCACTTGCTCTTACAACACGTGTTGGGGGATCTCTAGTGCTCATAAGCAGTCATGGTCTCTGGTTTGTGTCTCCACTAAAGATGCATTTCTAAACACCTCACACATCTCACACAGCCAGAGCCATCACTTCATGCTATATTGCAACAGCCATCATTTTCCTTTCCTGAATTCAACAAAGCCTTGCTCAGATCTGCCATCCGCTCCTGACAGCCATAAGATTTCCTTGTTATGGCCCAACCAGCAGGAGAAACAAAATGGGAATATTGAGGTCAGCACAAAATAATAGTGGATTTGCCACCTCCACTTCCCTGAGCTGGATATTTACTTGCGAACTATCAGATGAAATCATTCTTGCACTGAGAACCTTATGAGGTTCAGCAATATGAGCACAAGGCAAATGGGCAGACATATAAGAAATAAATACATACAGAGTTTATATCTCTTTAGAGGCTTGGTAGAAGGAAAAAAAATAGAATGACTAAAATCACTTTTATCCATTGCTGACCAAAATGTCTGCTAAGGTTACTTAAGCTTCTGATTTCTACTTAGCCTTGGTGACCTTTTAAATCCATAACTGGAGATCTTTCTGGTTAGAAAAAAAATAAAAGGAGGGACCAAGTTAAAAAGTTTGATTGGCAAATATGCAAGAAGCTTAAAACCTACCAGCCTCATTTCCCCAGATTAATCTGCAGTGCAAATGTGGGGATGCTAATGATTTATTTCTCACCCCTCTGCACCAACTCCCTCTTGGTCTCTAAGACAGCAAAATGAGTAATAATAATAAATGTATGTGCTCCTTTCATTAACAACTCTGAGCTCTCTTTTCTGACTTGGTATTAAAACATCAAAACCAAGCTCTCCAATCCCCATCACACCGGGTGATTGATGCTGCTTTACCACTTAGAGAAGACCTAGAGAGGCGCCTAATACATTTATTATGTTACAGTCACCAGCACAAATTCCTTTCAAAACGTTACAATCCCCTCCATGTGACACTTATCTCCCCAGTAGGTCCTTTTGCAGTTGGGTTAATAACCTTCATATTATGTAGGTAAAAGAAGATTAACCGTGAATATGTTGAATCCAAGTTTATAGTGTGGTACCTCCTCCTTTTGTTTGGTTCTGGGCCCTGCTGGTCCCTAGCTAGGACTCGACAAATAAATCCCATTTAGCACTGCTGGCAAATGCTTCTTGATTGAGCATTTGAAAATCAAAGAAGGTCTCATTTCCGCACACTGCAACTGTAGTAGTAGCCTAGTCTCACTTTAGTATTTCTTCCTGCTGCAGCAGAACCAGTAGCAAGCAAGCAAATGCAAGAAAATAGTCCATTTCCCTTAAGAAATTCAGCTTTCAGAAACGTATTTCCAAGCACTGTGTTTTATCTACTTTGTCTTTAGAACAAAATACTGTATTTTCTGAACAAAATACCATATTTCCAAACTTCAACAACATTCAGACTCCTCTAAACTCATAAAATCCTCAACACAATAAGATGGGAGAATAATCTCTAAGTACAACTTTGTAGTCTCAATTAAGGGTAGGTGTTCCCTCTCTCCTGTGTTTCCTGCCTGAAAACAGCACCCAACAGATCTGCTAACAGTTCTAGCAGATCTGCTCACTGCCCAGAGTCAGGAAACCTTCAGAGCAGCAGCCTCCTCTGTGAACCAAAATAGAAGGTATCTTCTGTAGAGAAGGACTTGGGAGTATTGGTTGGTGAGAAGCTCAACACGACCTCTACAGTGTGAGCTTGCAGCTTAGAAACCAATCATGTCCCAATGTATCTCCAGCAGTGTGAGCAGCAGGTCAGGGGAGAGGATTCTCCCCCTCTGCTCTCCTGAGACCACCCCCCTGCAGTCCCACATCCAGCTCTGGGGCAACAACACACGAGGGACATGGAGCTGTTGGAGCAAGTATGGAGGAGGCCGCAGAGATGCTGCGAGGGCTGGAGCAGCTCTGCTCTGGAGCCAGGCTGAGAGAGCTGGGCTGGGTCAGCCTGGACAAGAGACGGGTCCTTAAGGAGAGACCTGAGAGCAGCTCCAGTGCCTAAAGGGGCTGCAGAAAACCTGGAGAGGGGCTTGGGACAAGGGCCTGTAGGGACAGGCCAAGGAGAATGAATGGCTTTAACCTGCCAGAACAGGGGAGACTGAGATGAGCTCTTAGGCAGAAGCTCTTCCCTGTGAGGGTGCTGAGGCGCTGGCACAGGGTGCCCAGAGAAGCTGTGGCTGCCCCATCCCTGGCAGTGTTCAAGGCCAGGTTGGACACAGGGGCTTGGAGCAACCTGCCCTAGGTGTCCCTGCTGCGGCAGGGATTGGAGCTGGATGAGCTTTAAGGTCCCTTTGAACACAAACCAGGCTGTGATACTAAAATAAGCAAGGCAGGGAGTAGAAACCACCACCTTGCTTAGCAAGACTAAGCACTCCATGTTGGAGTCATCCCCTTCATCTCTTTGATACAGCTTGTTCTCCTAGGAGCTGTTCTGTAGAAAGGCTTCTGTGCTGATAAGATGTGCAGGTGAGAGCAACTGGGCTCATTGAGCACAATGCAGAGACAACAGGAGGTGGCCAGGCAGCAGAAAAAACCTAAGGCAAACCAGAAAAAGGCAGCAGGTCCTGAAAATCCGAAGTGCTTTAGCCTGATGAGAAGAGAATTTCACAAATAGCAGCTATGAAATTGGTCAAAATCATAAACACGTGAAGAGAACATGCTGCCAGAAGACACCTGCCACTGCATGTACAGTTACAAATCTCTGCTCCCCAGAGGAAACAGGAATCTTATATTGCAAGGATTTGATCATTTTTCCAAAATGAAATATAGCTGATAATAAACGAAAGCCCAAATACCCATGAAGCACAGAGCTGTTCCATGATAAAAAGTCAGACTTCCAGAAAAGTGGTAAATGCTCCATCCCTGGCAGTGTTCAAGGCCAGGTTGGACAGAGCCTGGGGTGACATGGCCTTGGATAAGTTATTTCTGCCCATGGCAGAGGGTTGGAACTGGATGACCTTAAGGTCCTTTCTAACCCAAACCATTCTATGATAGTAGCTGCTACGGACAAATCCTTCCTTTGAGTAGGGAATACTCTGCAAAAGCAGTCAGGGATTTGTTCCTGCTAGGTGCTGTCAAGAGTTTTGAGGTGGATTAGGCAGAATCTCCAATTCTTTCCCTCAATCCACTCCAGTCAGTTCCTGGACTGCCGCAGATACATTTTTCAAGGAAGCCTAAAATAAGGTCTAACTGAAAGGTGGAATTACAACTTCCTTGCCCTGGTCACCCCCTCAGTTGATAGGCTGCATATTTGCTGCCAGCACTGAGATGGACCAGTCAAGCAGTTATCTGACACAGGAACAGCAGCAAGACTCAGATGGAGTGGGAGAAATCCAAGTATACTTAAGTAGAGAACAAGGCTCTGCAAGAATCCTTCGTTTTCTGATTTTGAGATGTTGAACAGAGTCAAAATCCTGTCACATTTCATCCTATTCAAAACAAAGCAAGTTGGAAGGAGGAGGAGAGGTTATTTGATTGGTTTAGTGACTTTTCCCCCCAAACAGAACCATAACTGGTATTTTCTAGCCAAAAGTTCTTTTGAGACTAAAAATCAAATAATAACAATAATTTTTTAAATTAAAGCTCAAATCTTGATGGTTTTAGATTTAAAAATACCCATTTCATACAAATTCCACAGAAAAGAGCATTTTTTCCTAGTCCTCAAAATAACTGGGAAGAAAAGACTAAGTCATTTAGACAGAAAGAGCTTGGCTGGCTCAAAAGGAGCTGAATAATGATGAGTGCTCCTAACCCCAGGCTGCCTGGCAAGGCCTGGCTTCCCTCAGCTCAGATGCTAACTACAGTCACTCATTGTAATTCAGCACTGGCTCAGCACAGACAATACACACACTCTGCAGTATAAAAAAAGGAAGGGAAGACGCTTTTCCTGCCTCAGTGGATTTATATTCTAAGGGTCATCAATCTCATCCTAACAGTACACATGGCAATCAGCAGATGGATCACTATCCAAGCACTGCATCTTTTTCACCTTTCTTATATCAAAAAGTACACAGTTATATTTAGTAACACTTTTCTGAAAACAATGCTGGTCAAAACATTTTGAATCCAAGCTTTCCCAACCAAAAAAGGAAGAAAGGAAGAAAAAAAAAAAAAAAAAAACCCATTCCAAGAAAATCCCT